>PVHX01023346.1:0-25942 GCA_004024805.1 Geosciurus inauris
GAGGGATGTGGCTGGAGAGGTGGGGCCTGGCTGGAGAGGTGGGGCCTGGTGTGGATAAAGGGAGGCCCTGGGGCGGGGCCTGGCCGGAGGGGGCGGGGCCTGGCTGGAGGGGGCGGGGCGGGGCCTGGTGAGGCTGCGTCTGCCCCAGGCTCCTTCCCCCTCGGCTGGGCTTCCAGTCCCCGGGCTCTGCCTCACCTGGGCCCCCAGCAATGGCGTCTGGTGCCTGTGGACTGAGACCCCTGAAACTGTGGGCCCCAAATAAACTTTCCCTCCTCTAAGTAGTTCTTTTTTTGAGGTACTGGGGATTGAACTCGGGGCCACTTAACTACGGAGCCACATCCCCAGTCCTGTTTTGTATTTGATTTAGAGACAGGGCCCCTCCAAATTGCTGAGGCTGGCCTTCAACTTGAGGTCCTCCTGCCTCGGCCTCCTGGGCCACTGGGAGGACAGGCGTGTGCCACGGCGCCCGGCTCTGCATTGTTCTTGTTGGGTAGTTTGGTCACAGAAACCAAAAGCTCACTGGAACGGACCATCTCACAGTGACTGTTGGTGGACGGGAATCTGAAGTTATTTTTAAGATCGTCCTCAAAGTTGTCCACTCACTGCGCCGTCACCTCTGGGGGACACGTTTCTCCTTCTGACGGCACAGAGGAGGCTGGGATGGCTTTGGAGAGTGGACAAGGGAGGCGGCCGAGGAAGCAGGGCCTTCTGGGTAGGAGGAGCAGCGCGACGAAGCCACGAGGAGGTTTTGTTATTTTGGAAGATTTCAGACACGCAAGGGAGTGGCCGGGAGCTGAGGGCCACCGTCACCGGGCGTCAGTGGCCCTCAGGGTCCCGCGCTAGCTCCTGCCGCCCCTCTCTACTGTTGGCTGGAATATTCTAAAGCGCATCCCAGGATCCCGCGGATCCCTGTGGTGTCGTTTGCAGTGACACGAAGCACCTGGGCCTGCGCTGGGGGACGTCCCCTCCCATACCATTGCTACAAGACGAGGGTCTGTGAAATAATAAAGCTTCCTTCGGATGGTGCGGTGGCACGTGCCTGTCATCCAGTGGCTCAGGAGGCTGAGGCAGTTGGATCGCAAGTTGGAGGCCAGCCTCAGCCACTTAGCGAGACCCTGTCTCTAAATGAAGCATAAACAGGGCTGGGGAGGGCGCGGGGGCAAACGCCCTGGGACCAAAACATTTGAAAAGGTACTTGTGTCAGAACTTAAGTAATTTAGGGTGTCATAGTTTTCCAATTAATAATATCATCAACATTAACTTCCGTACATTAGCAAGAAGTCTGAGTAAACATTTTAAAGTTTTATATCCGTTATGTTCATCATGATTTGCCAGATGCTATGACACGTGCCTGTCAGCCCAGCAACTCGGGAGGCTGAGGCAGGAGGATGGCAAGGTCAAGGCCAGCCCTAATAATTTTTATTTTTTTTAGTACCAGGATTGAACTCAGGGGCACTCGACCACTGAGCCACCTCCCCAGCCCTGTTTTGTGTTTTATGTAGAGACGGGTCTCACTGAGTTGCTTAGTGCTTCGCCATTGCTGAGGCTGGCCTCCAACTTGTGATTCTTCTGTCTCAGCCTCCCTAAGTGCTAAGATTACAAATCTGTTCCACTGTGCCCAGCTCAGCCCCAGTAATTGAGTAAGAAGACCCTTAGCAACTTAGTAAGACCCTGTCTTAAAGTAGACAGGGCTAGGGGTGCATGTACTCCGTGGTTTAATCCCTAGCACTGAACCCCCCAAAACAGGGTCATCGCTTACTGTGCTGCGGATATTGTCTTTCTCCAACAAGTTTGCTTTGAAATCAGTGTTGATTTCTCTGTTGCCAAAACCTTGAGCCCCGGGCTTCCTCCCTCTGCAGGATACCTTTAAAGTTCACTATGAGAACAACAACCCCTTCCTGACCATCACCAGCATGACCCGGGTCATCGAGGTCTCTCACTGGGGCAACATCGCCGTGGAGGAGAACGTGGACCTGAAGCACACGGGCGCCGTGCTGAAGGGGCCCTTCTCCCGCTACGACTACCAGAGGCAGCCCGACAGCGGCATATCCTCCATCCGTTCTTTCAAGGTACGGAGTGGTCAACCTGGATGTGGTGAGACTGACTTTATCATCTCTGCCTTTGCACACTAGGCAGATACAGTTTTTTGGAAATTGTGGACACAGTGCTGCACACCTGTTACCCCGTCAACCGGGGAGGCTGAGGCAGGAGGACCGCAAGTGGAGGCCAGCCTCAGCAACTGAGTGAGGCCCTGTCTCTAACTAAAACATAAAAAGGGCTGGGGAGGGGGCTCAGGGGCTAAGCACCCCTGGGTTCCATCCCTGGTACCAAAAAAAAGGGGAAGAATTGACAGATGTTCAAGTAGTTGAGTTGACAGTATTAGAAAACAACTGCACCTTTAGAAAACTTACCTCCATTTATATAAATGACTGTTGTTTTTTGGTACCGGGAATTGAACTCAGGGACACTCAACCACTGAGCCACATCCCCAGCCCTATTTTGTGTTTTATGTAGAGACAGGGTCTCACTGAGTTGCTTAGCGCCTCGCCATTGCTGAGGCTGGCTTTGAACTCGTGATCCTCCTGTCTCAGCCTCCCTAAGTGCTGGGATTACTGGCTTGCGCCACCGCGCCCGGCTAATGACTCTTTTTAAAGGAAACTAGGTGATAGGAAGACATGCTGGCAGTACTACTATAAATGTGTATAAATACATATATTTAGTTCTGAAGGACACAGTACCTTTATTTATTTATTTTATGTGGTGCTGAGGGTCGAACCCAGGGCCTCATGCATGCGAGGCAAGCGCTGCACCACCAGCCCAGCCCTCTTGTATCATGCTCCTTAAAAAAAGCACAAAACAAAACACTTTTAACCATATTGCAGATGGAGTTTCACATGTTAAGTCTTAAAAACATTTTTACATACTTAAATATCACAGAGGGGCCCCCCTGAGATCACAGGCGTGGTCCCCCTGCCCATTACTAAATATACTTGCAGATTCGGATCCTAAAATAAAGACACCAGGAGAAGAAACCCCTTCCAGAACCTGCACCCAGTAATTCCTTTTGTGTTTAATGTCCCCTTCGTCTTTGGTGTTTGCTCAGCCATTTCGGGGCTTCCAGGGATTTCTGAGCCTCTCTTTACTTACTGTCTGGGAGGATTTATCGCCTTAGTGTCCTTGACTGAGAAGTGGGTGCAGTTTCTAGGAAGTTGGCGGCCACGCAGGGGAAGCCCGGCTCCTCGGGTGTCTCGTTTGGGGCCTGTTGATTCAAGTCGTAGTGAAGATCTTGGTGCGGAAGGACTGCTCTGTGCTTGAGACCGTTGCCAGCCACTCGGTGACCCGTCTACACAAAACAGGGCTGGGGAGGTGGCTCGGTGGCGAGGCCCCGGGTTCAACCCCTGGGACCAAAACACAGATCATTTCCTGCGGGCGGGTGTCTGGGCGCTGAGAAGGGCACGTTTCCCTTGCAGACCATCCTGCCCGCGGCCGCCCAGGATGTCTACTACCGGGACGAGATTGGCAACGTGTCCACCAGCCACCTGCTCATCCTGGACGACTCTGTGGAGATGGAGATCCGGCCTCGCTTCCCGCTCTTCGGCGGCTGGAAGACGCATTACATCGTGGGCTACAACCTCCCGAGCTACGAGTACCTCTATAATCTGGGTCGGTCTCCCCTAGTAAGGATAGCGAGAGCCGCGCCAACCTTTTCTGTGACTTCTTGCTGCTGCTCTTGTTTTTACCCGTCCTGGATGGGGAGAGAACGGTTCTCAGGAAGGCTGCGGGACAACTTTCTCTTTTTTTTTTTGGTACCAGGGATTGAACCCAGGGGTGCTTAACCACTGAGCCTATTTTGTATTTTATTTAGAGACAGGGTCTCACTGAGGTGCTTAGGGCCTCACTCAGTTGCTGAGGCTGGCCTCCACCTTGCGATCCTCCTGCCTCAGCCTCCCTAACCACTGGGGTTCCAGGCGTGCGCTGCTGCCCCTGGTATTGTTTTCCCTCGTTATCATTATATACTTACAGAGTAAACCCTTCGGGGTTTTCTCTCACTCCTTTGTGATTATTGTCCCAATGGGCACTCATATTCTTCCGTCATTAGCCAGAGGCACCTCTTCGTATTGGATTCCTGAACCTTTTTTTACACGACCCTCGTCTCTTTTTAGCTCCACTATTTATGGAAAGGCATTTCTAGCTCCACTTGCGTGTGTTCCGTTCCAGACTTGGAATCAGCTCTTTCTCCAAGAAGCCTCTACTTTTGTTCTGGATGAAAATGGTATTTTAAGACCGTCATGTCAGTCTGGCATGGTGACCTGTGCCTGTAATCAGAGCGACGCTGGAGGATGAGGGAGGAGGATCGCAGGTTCAAGGCCAGCCTCAGCGGTTTGGCGAGGCCCTAGGCAATTGAGCAAGACCCTGTCTCTGAATTAAAAAAATAAAAAATCAGAAGGGCTGGGCTGCGGCTCAGTGGCTGAGCACTCCTGGGTGCAGTCGCCAGTATCAAAAAAAAAAAAAGCCACCCTAACGTGGAGAACTGGGGAGGCTCGCGGCCCTGAGGCTGGCCGATTTCTGGGTCTTTCCGGTTCATGCAGCTTTAGCTGTGTGTTTTATTTAGAGGTAAAAATTTCTGAATTCATGGTGAGATTTGCTTTTTACTTCTGCCTTTCACATTGAACGTCCCTGTTCTGGAGGACACGGGGTGACAGAAATACAGTGTCCACAGTCATTTGTTGTATCCTGTGTCTCACGTACAACAGTCCTTAAGTCCTGTGCCTTGTATTTTTATCCGTTTGTTTATTCATTTATATTTTGAGTCAGGACTTTCTGCATTGCCGAGGCTGGCCTCAAACTAGGCTCTTTGTGCCTCAGCTTCTCCTCCAGCAGCTGGAATCTGGGGTGAGGACCATGCCTGGCTGAGTTTTAAAAAATAAATCCCCTCAGCCGGGCACGGTGGCACAAGCCTGTCATCCCAGCACTTAGGGAGGCTGAGGCAGGAGGATCGCAAGTTGGAGGCTAGCCTCAGCAAGAACGAGGCACTAAGCACCTCAGTGAGACCCTGTCTCTACATAAAACACAAAATAGGGCTGGGGACGTGGCTCAGTGGCCGAGTGCCCCTGGGTTCAATCCCCAGTACCAAAAAAAAATGACCCCTTGCTCCTCGTCCTGCTGTGGTGCCTGTTGGAGCAGGAGCCCTGATGCACTGGGATCTGTCCCTGCGAACCCTGGTCCTGGCTGCCCGGCTGCCCGTGTCCTGCACGCTCGCCCTCAGTGACTGCAGGGCACTGGTGTCTGAAGCTGGTTTTCTGGTAGGTTCCTCAGGAGCAGCTGGTGGGCGTTGAGGACGGTTGTGCCTTTGTTTCGCGGTCGCTTCCGCCGAATGGAAGCGCTGGGAACCCGACGCAGGGCCCGCTCGAGCCAGGCAGGTGCTGGCACAGCTGCGGCCCCATCTGCGTGTGAAACTCTTGGCTCACATTTTATTCCTCGAGTGTCTTAAATGCACCACTTCGTTTTTTGCAGGGTGTGAAGTGTCCCTGTCACCGTGGTGACCATCCGATTTTCCCCTAAGTGCCCCGCTCTTTTATCTAAGTGCTAAGGGATTCTTATTTCTGTACTTTGATTTTTTTTTTTACATAAGAACCCTTTTTTCTTTTAACATATATTTTGGGGTTGTCGATAGACCTGTATTTTTTTTTTTTGGTACCAGGGATTGAACTCAGGGCCCCTCAACCACTGAGCCACCTCCCCAGCCCTGTTTTGTGTTTTATGTAGAGACAGGGTCTCACTGAGTTGCTTAGCACCTTGCTATTGCCGAGGCTGGCCTCCAACTAGTGATCCTCCTGCCTCAGCCTCCCAAAGTGCTGGGACGACAGGCACGGCCACTGCTCCCGGCTGATGGGCCTGTGTTTTATTTCATTTCTACGTGGTGCTGGGAGTCGGCCTGGTGCCCTGGTGCTCACTGTTGGTGTGAACTGGCCTTAGGCCTTGCTCCTCCCCAGAGCCCTGTCCCCAGAGCCTTAACCCTGGAGGGCTGTTGGGTGGCCTCTCCCAGGGCCTGGGCTGTGCTCTCCCAGGTGGCCGGGCCAAGGCCCCGGGTCTCGCCTGCCCTGCTCTCCGGGGGCACCACTGGCCTGTCCGGGGTCTTCTGGGCCCGTCGGCTCCCTGTGCCTCCCTCTGCCTTCTCTCCCAGGCAGCCATGGGGCAGGTCGTGGGCAGCTCTGGTGGCCTTGGGGACGTGGTCCGTGCTTTGGCTTTGCTCTCTGTGGCTCTGACCTCCCGTGTTTTGAAGAACCAGACTCTGAGCTGCCGCCGCGTGCTCTTCCCCTCGGCCGCCCCTTCCTGGTGCTGACCTGCGCTGACCTGCCGTGTCGCTCTGTCCTGCAGGTGACCAGTACGCCCTGAAGATGAGGTTCGTGGACCACGTGTTTGACGAGCAGGTGATAGACTCGCTCACCGTGAAGATCATCCTGCCCGAGGGGGCCAAGTGAGTGCCCTCCTCCCCGGCCCCCATGTCTTTCCTGCTCCCCTCTGGTGCCCCAGGGGACCCCGTGTTCCAGGGACAGAGTAGGTGCTCATTAAACAGCCCTGAGCACCTGAGGGGCACCTGGTGAGGGTCGCGTCTGCTGCGTCCTGCGGGCCCGTGCGTTCAGGTTCCCGAACCAAGCGGTGAGGGGTGGAGAAAAGACAGACAGACACACACACAGAGAAGCAGCTGGGACTCGGCGGGGCCAGTGCCCTGGTGGGGAGGCCGTGACCCCGGCCAGCTCGGCGTGTTTCTGATACAGGTTTCAACACCAAGAGGATTTTGCGTGGGAAAGTTTCTTCAGGATGCACAGAAGCAGGGCTGGGTGTGGCCCAGTGGGGGAGCCTTGCCGGGCGTGCGTGAGGCACAGGGTTCGGTTCTCAGCACCGCATATAAATAAATAAGATAAATGTCCGTCAACAAGTAAAAGATTCATATATATATATAAACATAAAGGTAAGGGAAGTTGGAGGTAAAAACAGCCCGATTACCACAGTCAGCTTGCACCCGTGATTCTCTACCCCCAGGCCGCTGGTGTTTGAACCCCAGGTTAAAAACTAATATCTGGGTATCATGGCGCACGCCTGTCATCCTAGCATCTCGGGAGGCTGAGGCAGGAGGATTGCAAGTTGGAGGCCATCCTTAGTAACTTGGTGAGGCCCTGAGCAACTCAGCAAGACCCTGTCTCTAAATACAATATAAAAAGGGCTGGGGACGTGGCTCCGTGGTTAAGCAGCCCTGGGTTCCATCCCTGGGACCAAAAAGGAGCCATCGTTTGTCCCGGGGGAGAGAACAGGTGCAGCAGCTCCCAGGGCCTCTTCACGTCCCCGAGAGGCTCATGTTGGGTAGAATGTGCTGGAGAGCTGGAGACTGTGACCAGGGCCGGGCCGTACCGGGAGCCCTCGACGGGCCCTCTGTTGGCAAAGCAGAAGCGTGGCCTCATACTCAGGGCTTAGGTGACAGGTCAGCTGTCACTGCGGAGCCAGGGTGGAGAGGGCCCACGGAGGGGGTCGGTGGGTACCAGGGACTGTACTCGGGCTGAACTCAGGGGCACTTGACCCTCGAGCCACGTCCCCAGCCCTGTGTTGCATTTTATTTAGAGACAGGATCTCTGAGTTGCTTAGGGCCTTTCTGAGTTGCTGAGGCTGGCCTCCATCTTGCGATCCTCCTGCCTCAGCCTCCCGAGCCTGTAGTGACCCCGAGTGGCTTCCTTGGCCTTGGGTTCTCCCGCCCTTCCTCCAGGCCGTTGGTGTGAGGCTCTGTCTGTTGCCTCCAGGAACATCCAGGTGGACAGTCCCTACGAGATCAGCCGGGCCCCGGACGAGCTGCACTACACCTACCTGGACACGTTCGGCCGCCCGGTGATCGTCGCCTACAAGAAGAACCTGGTGGAGCAGCACATCCAGGACGTCCTGGTGAGCGGCGCCGGCGGGGCGGGGCCTGCGCGCCGGGTCCCCACGCACGCCGGTGCGCGCGCTGAGGGCGTCCTCTGCCGCAGGTGCACTACACCTTCAACAAGGTGCTCATGCTGCAGGAGCCGCTGCTCGTGGTGGCCGCCTTCTACATCCTCTTCTTCACCGTGGTCATCTACGTGCGGCTGGACTTCTCCATCACCAAGGTACCCGGCGCCCTGCTCGGCCTGGGTCCCCTCAGCAGTGCCTTTTGCCAGCTTGATCCTCACAGTGAGCCCCCGCCGGGTCCCGTTGCTGGAGACCCTCTCCTCTCTGGCCTCTGCTGATTCTTTTCTTCTTTTTTTTGGTCCCAGGGATGGAATCCAGGGGTGCTCAACCCCTGAGCCCCCTCCCCAGGGGCTCAACCCCTCCCCCTCCCCAGGCCTTTTGATATTTTATTTAGAGACAGGGTCTCGCTGAGCTGCTGAGGCTGGCCTCCAACTTGTGAACCTCCTGTCTCAGCCTCCGAGTGGCTGGGATGACAGACGTGTGCCCTGTTGCACTATGTTTTGGTAGTGGGTGGACACACACCCTTGTTTTATTCATTTGTCCGTCTGCAGTGCTGAGCTTGAAGCCAGGGCCTCACACGCCAGGCGAGCTCGCCTCCTGAGCCCTAGCCCAGCCCTCACCTGCCCGGTCGGGGAGCTGCGCCCTGGTGGCCCTGGTGGCCCTGGTGGCCCTGGTGGCCCTCTGCGTGCCGTGGTGCTGAGTCTGCTTCACCCCGCTCGGTGTCCCGCCCAATCTGGGCCTCATTTCGGTGTCGGCGGAGCCGGCCTCCTGACCTCTTGTGGAGGCCGTGGGGTGGGTGGGGGGGCGCCCTGGGCGTGTCCGACGCGTCTCTCCTGCCGCAGGACCCCGCCGCCGAGGCCAGGATGAAGGTGGCCTGCATCACCGAGCAGGTCTTGACCCTGGTCAACAAGAGGATCGGCCTCTACCGCCACTTCGACGAGACCGTCCATCGGTACAAGCAGTCCCGCGACGCGTCCGCCCTCAACAGCGGCAAGAAGGGGCTGGAAACCGAGCACAAGGCGGTGACCGGCGAGATCGCGCTGCTGCAGTCGCGGCTGAAGGCGGAGGGCTCGGACCTGTGCGACCGCGTGCGTGTCCGGGGGGCTGCGGGCGATGGCCCGGCTCTGGGCAGCGAGACGACTGGGGACGGGGTTGGAGGCCAGGCGGCCCCGCCCCGCTGCTCATCGCGCCTGGAACCCAGAGTTACGGTGGGGTTGGAGGCCAGGTCCTGGCTCCGACTGTCAGCTCGGCGCGTTGCCCACCCTCTGCCGGGGTTTGCTGTCTGTTAAAGGTGGGGACCCACTGGGCGCAGGGGCGCACGCCTGTCATCCCAGCGGCTTGGGAGGCTGAGGCAGGAGGATCTCAAGGTGGAGGCCAGCCTCAGCCGCACCTTAGCAAGACCCCGAGCAACTCAGAGAGATCCTGTCAAAAAATTGAAAGGGCTGGGGAGGGGGCTCCGTGCTTAAGCACCCCTGGGTTCAGTCCCCAGAGGCTCCCAAATGTGGGGATGTGCCAGCCCCTCGAGAGCCGCAGCAGAGTCAGTGCAGGTGAGGCCCGAGTGCCCGGCCTGGTGCATGCTGGGTAAGCGAGTTTCCTCCCAGTGCGGACGGTGACTTCCTGGCAAGGATGCCCTGCGTCCTGCCCGCCTTGTCCCCTCCCTGGATCCCTCTCCTGACCCTCTTAGCGCCCTTGGCTCAGAAACACGCGTTGTTCTCATAAGGACAAGGCCCCTGGAGCCCGGGGTCGCGCCTGGTGCTGCGGTCGCCACCCACCCCGCCCCGAATCAGCCATCGGTTTTGCCTGAGTTCCTGGACCTGGCTGGACGAGCCTCCAGGAGTGAGGGACAACTCCGGGTGTCAGGGTGTCCCTGCGGAAGATTCCAGGCTCTGGAGCTGGCGCGTTTTTTTTTTTTTTGGAGGGGGTGCAGGTACCAGAGATTGAACTCAGGGACACTGGACCCCTGAGCCGGGTCCCCAGCCCTGTTTGTATCTTATTTAGAGACAGGGTCTCTAAGTTGCTTGGGGCCTCACTAAGTTGAAGCTGAGGCTGGCCTCCACCTTGCAGTCCTCCTGCCTCAGCCTCCTGAGCTGCTGGGATCCGTGCACCACCACATGCGGGGTGAAGACAGCCCCTGTGTTCTTGGGGCGCTGGGTTCTGCACCTCGCCAGCTGCCCCTTCGGAGCCCTGGCTCTGCGGGCCTGGGGGGTGGGCGCCCTGCCTGAAGCCTGCGCTGCCCCCTCCTCCAGGTGAGCGAGATTCAGAAGCTGGACGCGCAGGTGAAGGAGCTGGTGCTGAAGGCGGCGGTGGAGGCCGAGCGGCTGGTGGCCGGCAAGCTCAAGAAGGACACGTACGTGGACAACGAGAAGCTCCTCTCGGGGAAGCGCCAGGAGCTGGTGGCCAAGATCGACCACATCCTGGACGCTCTGTAGCCTGGCACGGAGGCGGGAGGGAGGCCGAGACCCGGGCCCACGGAGGCCAGCGGAGGCCGCCGCGCGAGATCTGCAGCCGGCGGGGCCTCGGGCACCAAGCAGCTCGTCCCCCGGCCCTGAATCTTTTCTTGTTTTTTTATTTTTGAATTTTAAAAACAATCTCATTAAAACCCAGACATGTTTGTGTTTTGAACAAAAGTCCTTCCCAGTCGTTGCTGGTGGTTTCTGGTGACCCCGGGGTGGGTTTCAACTGGAGAGCGCGTTTGGTGTCCTTGTGATTCCTGTGTCGGCTGAGGAGGGCGCGCGCGGCCAGATGGGAATAAAGCGGGGACCGTGGACATGGGCCGCTGTTTTGTTAAAATCTGTTACAACTTCATTTTTTTTTTTTTGGTACTGAGGATTGAACTCAGGGGCACTCGACCACTGAGCCACACCCCAGCCCTATTTTGTGTTTTATGTAGAGACAGGGTCTCACTGAGCTGCTTAGCGCCTCGCCATTGCTGAGGCTGGCTTTGAACTCGCGATTCTCCTGTCTCAGCCTCCCTGAGTGCTGGGATTACAGGCTTGAGCCACCGCACCCGGCACAACTTCATTTTTTTAAATTTTGATTTTAAAAACATTTCTGATGCTGGGGATTGAACCCAGGGGCACTTAACCACTGAGCCACACCCCCAGCCCTTTTTATGTTTTGTTTTTTGAGACAGGATCTCGCTATGGTGCTGAGGCTGGCCTCCAACTTGTGATCCTCCTGCCTCAGCCTCCACAGTTGCTACGGTGACAGGTGTGCACCACTGTCCAGCCAGAGATGGTTCTTGTGGACAGTCCTCAGTCCCGTGATCACATTCATAGTCACAAACTGACTGCACCCTGTGAGGAAGAGGCCCAGGTCCTCTTGCTGTACAAACAAGAGTACCAGGCTTAATCCGGGTCACAGGGAGGAAGGGAAGGTTCCCCTAAAGGAGAGACGAGCTGAGCCCGGTAGGATGAGGCAGGTGGTTGCGTGTGCAAAGGCCCTGGGGCAGGCTGGGCTGCAGGACCTGAAGGGAATCCCTAAGATCCGGTGGCGACAGGTGGAGGGGCCCGCGGTAAGCTGGGGCTCGGAGCCGTACCCCAGGCTTTTGGCTTTGCCTTAAAATGAGGGAGGCCCAGGCAGCGGCAGAGGCAGGCTGAGGTTCATGTTCTGGCTGAGAACAAACCGGGGCCGTCCAGGCAAAGGCTGAGGTGGTCAGTGGGTGGGCGGAGTCCAGGGACTTGCATAGAGAAAGTGGCCCTGCCAAGTGACTGCCCTGCGCGCTCCTCTCTCTCTACCTCGGGTTTCCTCCCGTCTCGTCCTCCAGGTGAGTGCATGAAGGAAGCCGCTTGTGAGCTGAGTCTCCCTTGTCCCTCTCGTCCCCACGCTTTTCCCTGTTGGATGCGCATGATCACTGAGCTCGCACAGAACAGGTTTTGAGCCGGGCGCGGTGACGCACCTGTCATCGCAGCGGCTTGGGGAGGCTGGGGCAGGAGGATTGCAAATTGGAGGCCAGCCTCAGCAACTCAGCGAGACACTAAGCAACTCGGCGAGACCCTGTCTCAAAGTATGACAAGGGCTGGGAGGTGGCTCTGTGACCGAGTGCCTGCGTTCCATCCCGGGTGCCGTCCCCAAGATGGGGGGCGGGGTAGCCCAATGTCAGCACCCCGGGTTCAATTCCTATTGGAAACACAAAGATGGTTCGGCCTTGTCCCTGCGTCCCAGGTCGACAGTGAGGTGACCTCACGGGGCTGCGGCCTGTGCTGGGCCTTGGGGCGTGGGGCCCTGGACCCCGGACCCCGGACCCCAGACCCTGGAGCCGCGCTGCTCAGCGCTGACCCGGCTGCTGCAGCCCTGGGGTCCCCGCCGACACTGGGCAGGTCCTCACGGGGACCCGGGCTGCCAGGCGCATCAGTGACAGCCACAGAGGGGCCTCTGCTGTGCCCGGGGCGCGCGTCCTCACCAGCCTCCTGGCTGTTGGAACCTGGGGACCCCTAAGGCTTCCGCGGCGAGCTGTGCGCCGGGCGCCCTCTGCTGGGCCAGCGGGAGGCGCGCAGGCCTCGGGAGCGAGCTGCGCTTGCGCCTTGCACTCTTCGCAAACCATCGGCCCGCCACAAGGGGGCGCCCAGCAGTAAGGCTGAACACGCAGGCGCAGACCTCCCGGCCTAGAAAAGCCGCGCATGCGTAATGCTGCGCCTACGTTCAAGCCAGTCCCAGCTTCCCTCAAAGCCAGTTCTCTGGCTGTAGCGCCACCTAGCGGGCCGGGCATGGGAACGGCCGCCCCAGCCCGAACCTGGACTGGGTCTGGGGTCGCGGGGAGCCGGTCCACCAGCTGCAGAGGACCGACAGGAACCTGGGTTCTCAGATGTCTTGTGGGGCCCACGGGGCCATGGGGCTAGGCAGAGTGGGTGTCCCGCCACCCCAGCCCTGGGCTGGGCGTCGCAGATGGGGCTCCTGCGTGCCACCCCAGCCCGGTCTCCTTGGGTCCGTGGCTCTGTGCAGCGCAGGTCAGGGCTGGGCACTTGGCCTTTTCTGGGTGCTTGGTTTCCCTAGGGGTGAACGTGGCCTCAGTTTCCCCTTGTCAATCAGAGAAAGGGGTGGCATCCCTGGTGCAGGGTGACGCGCCCTAGACCCCTCTCGCCTCCCCTTTTTTGGTACCTGGGACTGAACCCAGGGGCACTTAACCCCGGAGCCCCCTCCCCAGCCCTTTTTTATTTTTTATTTAGAGACAGAGTCTCGCTGAGTTGCTCAGGGCCTCCCTAAGCGCCTGAGGCTGGCCTCCACCTTGCGATCCTCCTGCCTCAGCCTCCTGAGCTGCTTAAAAAAAAAAAAAAAAAAAAAAAAAGGCGGGCACCACAGCACCCGGCTCCCATTCGGTTTTGGACGCAGCGTCCCCGCTCCGTGGCCTTCACGTTGAGTGCAGAGGGGCGACCTGGCTCCCCTCCCTCACGGCTGTTCCGCTCTCCAGGCTAGGACCCCCGTCCCTAAAGCCCCGGCCAAGACGTAGGAAGCACCCCAGTGACCTGGGCCTGGCCTGTTCCGAGGCCGCAGCTCTGGGATGTCCCTGTAGCCATGGGTGGTCGGGTGGCAGGGCCCAGTGCTGGGCATCTACCCGCAGCCGTGGCCTCTGGCTCAGAGCGCTGGAGGAGGCAGGGCGACACTGTGCCCTCTTCCATTTGTCTCGGAGGTGACACGCAGAAAACCCCAGAGGCCAGGAGCCCTCACAGTTTCACCACGAGTATCCTGACCGGGGCGTCTGGTGCCGAGCTGATAGCGCAGGGCCCTGGCCGCAGCCCCGCCGGAAACCCCACTGCCAGCGGTTGGGGGGCCACAGGCTCAGACAGGAAACGCCCCCGGGTGTCCCCAGGGCCATGGCTCTGCAGAGGCCTGCTGCCTCCGACCGGGCCTGGCGCCATATTGATGCTGGGCCTGACATCTGGGGCCTCTGTCACCTACCTGGACAGGTCTGGGGCCCGGTGTGTGGGGAAGAGGACACCTCCAGGTGGACTCCCCCATTCGGAGGGGAAGACACCCGTGCCCGCCGAGGCCCAGCTGTCCTCCTGTCCATCAGCCTCAGCTTCCATGACGTTGTGGATTCCACCTGGGCTAGGAGAGGCCCAGAGCAGAGGCAGGGGTCACAGAGGCCAGCCCAGCGTAATGTCAGAGAATTGGACCAATCAGGATCTGAACGATTTGCCCAAGAACAGGCCAAATTCCAGCCTTTTTCTTTTTCTTAACACTCAAAGAATCTAGAAAGATTCATTTTAAGATAAGTGGCCTCCTCTCCTTGGGCTGCGACAGCAAAATACCATATAGGGGGTGGCTGATAAATGGGGCACACGCCTGTCCTCCCAGCAGCTGGGGAGGCTGAGGCAGGAGGATCGCAAAGTGGAGGCCAGCCTCCGCCACGGAGCGAGGCCCTGAGCCACTCAGCGCGACCCTGTCTCTAGATAAAATCTAAAGAGGGCTGAGGAGGAGGCTCCGTGGTGAAGCGCCACTGGGTTCCATCTGTGGCACCAAGAAATAAAAAATCTGGCGTGACGTTTACAAAGACCAGACATGAAAATAATTTAAATTGCGGGCCGTGAGAAGCGCGGAGGAAGAGAGGGGACAGGGCGCCGGGATGCCCGGATGTCGTCGGAAGAGCTGGGGAGCGCCTGCCATCTTCCTGTCCCGGCCTCCTTGGCCTCTTCCCTCCCCAGCCCGTCCAGGCCTCCGGTGGCTGCATAAGCTCTGCTGGAAGTCGCATCCCACGGGCCACGCATCTCAGATTCCAGCTTCCTCTGCCCACACCTGGCTCCTGGTGGCGGCCCGGCCAGGGGACTCTGGCGCAGTCCACAACCTGTGCATCCGGGCATGGCCACACCCACAGCCGGCTCTGGATTTCTGCCTTATCCACTCCAGACTCGGGGCTTGTGTGTTCCTCGCTGAGACTCACTTTGCTCATTTGGAAAACGAGGATCATAATCATTTAAGACCCAGAAGGGCTCTGAGTTGCCTGGGAACGTCCCTCACGCAGCGCTGCCTCCAAGCGCTGAGACCTCTTCCCTGGACGCTGCTGGGGTGCGCCGCCCGACCTCTGCTTTGCGTGGAGCAAATTTGACGGTGCGGTGGCCCACGCCTGTCATCCCAGCGCCTCGGGAGGCTGAGGCAGGAGGATCGTTAACTTCGAGGCCAGCCTCTGTGACTTACCGAGGCCCTGAGCAACTCAGAAAGACTCTGTCTCTAAATAAAATCTCAAAAGAGCTGGGGACGCGGCTCCGTGAGGCGCCCCTGGGCTCCATCCCTGGTAGCAAAATTAATTAAGCAAAGCTGTTTATGAAGTGCTTGATGGATTCGTGGGCTCCTTGGTTGAGGCCGGAGGCCCAGGCATGAAGGAAGCAACCACCCTTGGCTGAGTTTCAGGGACCTGGGCCTGAGACCCCTCTGCAGCCAGCACCTGTGACCTTGGGCAAGTCCTCTCTCCTCCCACTGATCTGCAGGGACCTGGTTAAATAAAAGATCCTGTGAAGCCGGGCGCGTTGGTGCACGCCTGTCATCCCAGGCGCTCGGGAGGCTGAGGCAGGAGGATCGCCAGGTGGAGGCCAGCCTCAGCCACGTAGCGAGGACCTGAGCAACTGAGAGAGGCCCCTTCTCTAAGTAAAATACGAAAAGGGCTGGGGAGGTGGCACCGTGGTCGAGGCCCCCGGGGCTCCATCTCTGCTACCAAAATCCAAACCCAGGACGCGCCTGCTGGGTTGTCATGGTCACACACTGCCTGATCCCTTGCTCTGGACCAGCTGCTGGGCCGGTGGACGCTCCTGTCAAGTGGAGGCTCTGATCCCCGTGTCCCCCAGAGAGAAGGTGCCCAGTACGCGAGGTCGCCTGGGGTCCCTGGCCTGTGCTGTGGCCCTCGGGGCTCATTTTCTTTCCCACAAACTTTACCCTGGATGCAAAAACCTCCGAAGCCTGGCAGGGACCCCAGGCTGCGCTAAGGGACGCGCCCCTGCAGAAACACCCGTGACCCTGACACCCAGCCCTGCGCGTGCGCACTGGGGCTTCCTTCCGGGGCTGTGCTTCCCCTGAAGAGGATCCCGGCAGGCCTGGGACTCGGGTCCTGAGCACAGAGAGAGTTCTAGAAGCAGCCTCAGCTGAAGGGGAAGGCCCCAGCCCGCTCTCCTTTCCCCACCAGGCTGGAGCCCTGGCGCTTGTGTCCCTTGCAGAGGCCTGGGGTGGAGAAGGCAGGGTCAGGCACGGGATGGAGGCCAGGGAAAGCCCAGCCTCCACCTGCCAGCACTGCCAGGAGCCCAGGGGGTCCTTTTTTATTGGGGGGGCCTACCCAGGGGCGCTTAACCACCGAGCCCCCTCCCCAGCCCTTTTTATATTTTATTTAGAGACAGGGTCTCACTGAGTTGCTCAGGGCCTTGCTAAGTTGCTGAGGCTGGCCTCCACCTTGCCATCCTCCTGCCTCAGCCTCCTGAGATGCTGGGATGACAGGCATGTGCCACTGTGCCGGGTTCCAGGGGGTCCTTTTGAGCCCTGGTACCCGGTGGGTGCTTGAAGCCAGGAGAGAACAGGGTAGAAGGGACAGATAGGTTCCAGCAACATGGGGATGGTGGGATTTGTTAGAGATGAGGCCCTCCAAGGGACACCTCTTTGTTTATTCTATTATAATTAATTTTTTGGTACCAGGGACTGAACCCAGGGGTGCTTCACCATGAAGCCACCTCCCCAGCCCTTTTTATACTTTATTAAGAGACACGATCTCGCTGAGTTGCTGAGGCTGGCCTCCACCTTGCGATCCTCCTGCCTCAGCCTCCCGAGCCACTGGGATGACAGACATGTGCCACTGTGCCTAGCTAGGGACACCAGTTTGAACCTGACTCAACTGGACAGGAGCAATCTGGGGACTGAGGCCTGGGTTAGGCAGGGTGGGGAGTGTGTGCACACCCAGGCCAGGGGGAGGGAGAGAGAAGCGTGGGTTCCAGGGAGGCGCCCCTTTGGGCTGTGACCCCTGTGTCTGCCTGTGTGGGCGTGTGCTGGGAGGACGCCTGGGCCCGCCAGAGGAGGGTGGCACTGACCGTCCCATCTAGGACGGAATCCCCTTCCCGCCTGTTTCTCCAGTTTGCTCTTATCCTCCATGTTGGGAGGATAAGAAATGCGCACGGACACGTCCTGGCGTCCAGAGTGGCACATCCTGCTGAGATTGCCTGGTGACTGTAGGGACGCCGCCGTCTGCGCACACAGAGCTCATCGTCCTGGTCCCACAGAAAGCCAGCCCCGCAGCCTGCCCGGTGGCTTTCTCTTTGCTGTTGCTGTAACAACACGCCCGAGGCGGCCACTTTATAAAGCAAAAAGGTTTCTTTAGCTGAACGCGGCTAAGGAACGCGCCACTGGCACTCGGTTAGGGCCCCTGGCGGTGTCAGAGGCAGAAAGGGCAGATGGGGTGGCCTCCTTTGATCACAGCCTGGGGTTCTGGGGACCCTCAGCAACTCAGCCAGACCCTGTTGCAAAATCAAAAAATAAAAAGGGCTGGGGATGTGGCTCCGTGGTCCTGGGTTCAAATCCCAGAACCAAAGCCAAACCCCCAAACAAAAAAAAACCCCAAAAACCTGGTCTGGAAGGTCACTCTGGGGACACCCACCCGGTTCCGGTTCCACCCCAGCCCCAGATCGAAGTTGAGGGTGAGCCCCATGACGTCATCACCTCTGGAGGCTCCGCCTCTTAAAGGTCCCTCCGCCTCAGTTCCGCCATATTGGGGACCAGGCTTCCAGCCCATGAACCTCAGGGGCCCACGCAGGACAGACGGAACCCGTAACAGCCTCCAGGCCCCCTCCACAGCCAGGCACAGGACACCTGGGCCTTGAATAAACCGGGACCTCGGGTGCACATTTTATTATTAGTTTTTATATTTTAAAAATGTGTTCTTTCTGGATCAGCACGACAGCAGAGGGCACGCTGACCTGTCCCTCAGACATGGAGTGTGACTCCCGTGCCTGTGGGGGGACCTGGAGTGGACTGTCCCTGGTCGTGTGTTCACATGTGTGAACTCTCCACTGTCTTTCCCGTCCCTTCCCCTCCCTTCCCTTCTTCCCCTTGGTCTCATCCAGCGAACTGCTGTTCTCCCCTTATTGTGAGTCGGCAGCCGCATATCAGAGAGGACATTTGGCCTTTGGTTTGGGGGATTGGCTGATGTCACTTAGCATGACAGCCTCCAGCTCCATTCATTCACTGGCAAATGCCATCATTTCATTCTTCATGGCTGAGTAATATTCCACTGTGTATCTGCAGCACAGTTTCTTGATCCATCCATCTGGTGAAGGGCACCCAGGTTGGCTCCCTAGCTTAGCTATTGTGAGTTGAGCTGCTGTAAACATGGACGTGGCTGCGTCACTGTCGCGTGCTGATTGGGAGCCCAGTGGGTGTAGACGGAGGGGTGCGATGTTATGCAGTTCTTTACAGTTTGCTCATTAATAGGTCCGTGTACCCACCTCCAGATTCAAGAGAGGGAGCAGGTTCAACCCAGAACTCGCTGCTGAGGTGTTTTTATAGCCACACCCGCTTCCTGCCGCCCTCCCCCTCCTGCCTAATCTGTTTCCATTTCCAAAATGGACACCTTTCAAAAAAGTTCTCTAAGTGGCATCAGGCAATGTGTTACCTTTTTTTTTGGTGCTGGGGATGGAACCCAGGGGTGCTTAACCACTGAGCCACCTCCCCAGCCCTATTTCCTATTTTATTTAGAGCAGATCTGGCTAAGTTGCTGAGGGTCTCGCCAAGTGGCTGAGGCTGGCCTCCACCTTGTGATCCTCCTTCAGCCTCCAGAGTTGCTGGGATGACAGGCCTGCACCACTGCGCCTGGCTCACGGGGAATTTTTGCATGTAGAGCATGCAGTAGGCACTTAATAAAGGCTGGCGTCCCTCCTGTCTGTCCACAGGCCAGCTACCGACTCAGCACCAAATCTGGCCGTATTCCCAGTTCTTCCACGGACGTGTCCTGTGCTCCGGAACGAAGCGGTTGCTTCCTGGCACTGGCCCCGGGGTGCTGGGGGGGTTCGGGTGAGACCTGGGCTCTCGCTTCCACGGACCTTCCGAGGCCGGCAGGGGCCTCGCAGGCCGCGGCCACTAGAGGGCGCGCGAACCTCGTGCATCTGCACCGCCCGGGCAGAGGCCCCTGCCTCTCGCTGGTGGTGCCTTACCCGCCTGCCTCAGTTTCCTCCTCTGTGACACAGGGGCGCCCCAGGGTTAAATAAATCATTGCCGGGAGACCCCTAAACGTCCATGAGTGAGCGTTCCTTAAATGTCAGTAACTGGCCAGGCACAGTGGCGCATGCCTGTCGTCCCAGAGGCCGGGGAGGCTGAGGCAGGAGGATTGCAAGTTGGAGGCCAGCCTTAGAAACTCAGTAAGGCAGCCGGGCGCGGTGGCTCAAGCTTGTAATCCCAGCACTTAGGGAGGCTGAGACAGGAGAATCACGAGTTCAAAGCCAGCCTCAGCAATGGCGAGGCACTAAGCAACTCAGTGAGACCCTGTCTCTACATAAAACCCAAAATAGGGCTGGGGATGTGGCTCAGTGGTCGAGTGCCCCTGAGTTCAATCCCCAGTACCAAAAAAAAAAAAAAAAAAAAAGAAACTCAGTAAGGCCTCAAGCAACTCAATGAGACCCTGTCTCTAAACAAAAAAATAAATAGGGCTGGGGAGGTGGCTCAGGGGCTAAGCGCCCCTGTGTGACATGCTTCTGCCATGGGTCCCTATTAAGGAAACCGAGGTACAGAGAAAGCCTGCCAAAGTCCTGATTCACTTCTGGGAGGACCCCAGCCTGGTCTGGGACCCAGTGACTGGCCCCCACGTGGCACCTGTCACTGCTACAACTTGGGGCAGTACCAAAGCCAGGGGCCCCGCCGACCCCAAGAACCCGCAGCCACCCTGTGGGCAGGTAGTGCATACAGTAGGTACTCCATAAATGCTGGCATCCCTCCTCGCATGCCATGACTGGGGTCCCTGAGCCTCTGAGTGGTAGCTGAGGAGCAGGTCCTGGCGGACCGGGGAGGGAGGATGTCGGGTTGAGGTCCCTGCTCTGAAGCCACCCTGGGGCACCAGAGTCCTTGTGAGGAAGCCGTGATTCTGGGCAGAGGAGACAGAAATCCGCTCAGTAGCTGCTTGGCCTTCACCTTGACCAGGAATTTGGACCGTCTTCTTTTTTTGGCATTGAACCCCCGGGTGCTGAACCCCTGAGCCCCCTCCCCAGCCCTTTATATATTTTATTTAGAGACAAGGCCTCGCTAAGCTGCCGAGGCTGGCCTCCACCTTGTGATCCTCCTGCCTCAGCCTCCCGAGCCTCTGGGATGACAGGCGTACGCCATCCCACCCAGCCCTGGACGGTCCATTTAAGTGTCTAACCTTCTTCTGACCCACTGATGGCCATGGTGGGCAAGGTTGGCCCCTCTCCTGCTTCCTGGACCAGCCTTGACCCCACATGGGGACGGGAGGATAGATAACCGTGCCTTGCTGGCTTGTGGGTGGCTCATTATTTATGGCATTCTAGAAGCTTCCCAGACACTGGCCCAGTGGGGCTCAAGGTTCATATGCTCCATTGACGAGATGAGGGAACTGGGGGGAGAGAGGCCAGATTGAAGGCCACCCTCCAAGAAGTCATGGGACGAGGCCTTGAACCCAGGTCCTTGGCTTGTGTTGCTGTGGGATTGTGCTGGGGGCTACAGCTCAGAGAGGTCTGGGTGACGGCCTCCCTGGAAGCCCAGCCTCTGTCTCCAAGCTTATCCGTTTCTCTTCCATTTAAATTTTCTCCCTCCTTCAGGCCACACGGAAGTACACCCTCCACAAACTCCACGGAACTTTCCCTGTGATCCCCACAGCCCTTGATGTCCTTGGGGTTTTGAGAAAGTGCCCCTGTTGTCTGCCAGGAAAAACTCCTGTTCATTCTCTACAACCCAGCCTTCAAACCCAGCCTCCAAACCCAGCCTCCAGCATAACTCCTGGGTTATCTGTTCTCTCTCCAATATAGAGATGCTTACTGTTTTTGAAAATTTTGGTATAGGCTATCGAACCCGGGGCACTTAACCACTGAGCCACCTCTCCAGCCCTCTCTATATTTTATTTACAGACAGCGTCTTGCTGAGTTACCTAGGCCCTTGCTAAATTGCTGAGGCTGGCCTCCCACTTGTGATCCTCCTGCCTCAGCCTCCCAAGTTGCTGGGATGACAGGCGTGTGCCCAGCTCATTATTATTATTCTTTTTAATATTTTTTAGAGCCGGGCGCGGTGGCTCAAGCCTGTAATCCCAGCACTTAGGGAGGCTGAGACAGGAGAATCGCGAGTTCAAAGCCAGCCTCAGCAACGGCGAGGCACTAAGCAAGCAGCTCAGTGAGACCCTGTCTCTACATAAAACACAAAATGGGGCTGGGGATGTGGCTCAGTGGTCGAGTGCCCCTGAGTTCAATCCCTGGTACCAAAAAAAAAAAAAAAAAAAAAAAAAAAAAAATATTTTTTAGCTTTACCTTTATTTATGTTTATGTGGTGCTGAGGATCGAACCCAGTGCCTCACGCGTGCGAGGCGAGCCTCTGCCCCTGAGCCCCAGCCCAGCCTCATTCTGTTTTAATTATGTTTCTCTCTCCTGTTCCACACGTGCCTCCCGAGGCCTAGGCAGGGCCTGACTTAGGTGGGTGCCCAGTGGCATCCGGGGCTTGGCCCACAGACGATATCAGACAATATCGTGCATGATGGTTTTATTTCCTCGCGAGTAGGTGGCATGGGGCTCTGGTGGGTGTCCTTGTCCCTGACTGGAGTGCCACCTGCTAGCCGGCAGCTGGATTTGCTCATCTTTACAGAATGTCATTATCATTGTCAAAAACTGGATTCATCTGCGACATTGATAAGTCAGGAGCCGGGCGCGGTGGTGCACGCCTGTCATCCCAGCGGCTCGGGAGGCTGAGGCAGGAGGATCGCAAGGTGGAGGCCGGCCTCAGCAAACTTAGCTCCTATGCAACTTAGGGAGACCCTGTCTCAAAATAATAATGATAACAAATCCCGCGAGGCTGTGCTTGGGTTTCTGTTTGGTTCCAAGGAGAAGAAACTCCACAGGCTGGAGCAGGAGGCTTGGCGGAGTCCCTGCATATGACGAGCCAGAGGCTGTCAAATCCGGACCCGGGTCCCTGCCTTAGTGCAGGGACAGAGGGCAGCGGTCTGTGTAGCACTGTGAGGGTGGCCAGCGCCAAGGAGAGACCCACATCCCACATGCCCTTCCAGGGCAGCGGCCCAGGGAGAGGCCAGGGCCGGGACTGGAGGCCAGGGCCTCTCCTGGCCCTGGCCAGGGGGGCTCAGGAGTCAGTCCCAGCTCTGGAAGCTTCCTGGCCTCAGGGGGAGGGCTGGACAGGTGGCCAGCCACCCTCCCCACAGCCAGGGCCAGCTCACGAGCAACACTGGCCACTGCGACTTTGTTGGGCCTCGAGCCTTGGCCTCTTCCTGGCCCGGGTGGCTGCTGGGCGGGGCCAGGCCCCGCGGTGCCCTCGCCTCTCTGTGGCTGAGGCCTCTTCTGTCCTTCCTTTCCCAGTTGACGCCCCGGCTCCCCCGTGGGGGAGGCTGTTGACAGTGGGTGGGTTCGCGTCCCAGCCGGGCCTCCTGGTCAGGTGCTCCTTATCAGGGCCCCGGTCCTGCAGATGGGCCCTTCCGGAGCCCGTGGGCGAGGGGAGGGGGCAGCGGGGCTGGAGGCCACCTCAGCCTCCTCGGGCCTCCGCCCACGGGCTGCCCCCTTTACCACATCAGGATACAGGCCTCGCCCGGATCCGGCCCCGGCGGAGGCTGCAGAGCCCTCGTGAACCGCAAGCCGAGTTGCACAAACGCCTCCCCTGCTGCTGCTGGGCAGCGCCGGGCGGCCCGTAACGGACACAGGCCACGGCCACGCCCGAGGGCTGCCGCCCTGCTGTCCCCCGGGACACCCAGGTCAAGGGAGGCTGAGGCCCAAGGTGGAGGCTCAGAGCAAGGAGCCACGGTCAGGCTCCGGGGGCTTGGGGTCCACGTCTGGCCCAGCCCTCAGGACCCGGGCACGACCTGGCAAGCCTCAGTGGCCCCGTCTGTGGAATGGGGCAGCGGGGGAGGCCACCGGGGCTGGAGGTCAGGCAGGCGGTATGCGCGGGCCTCTGTGGAGGCCGGTGGCCTCTGCAGCAGGAGGGACGATGCTCCGGAGGCCTCAGTCACAGCACGTGCGGTGCAGCAGCCACGGAGGGGCATCGGACGGCCACCTAGGACACCCCCGGGACGTGGGACCTGAAGGCACGCACTGTGACCGCACCGCGGTGCAGGACCGTGTGGATATAATAGTAGCTCATGAAATCGCAGAAGAGCTATGAGTGGACATAATAGCATCTCATGTAATCGCACCAGTTATGATTATATGGTGATCTGCACTGTGATCTGATAGGCACTGCGCTCATGCAACGGCAGATGATTGCAAGTGATAACGTGATAACCATGTCACATGAGCAAATGTAGTAACATGGGGAAAATCATGTTAGAACATTATTAGATACTATTACAACCTAATTATACAACCGCATCGTCATGATTACCATATATTAACATATAATAAACATTCTATATAATATCATTATACATGGGATTGTGGCGCAGTGGCAGCGTGCCCGCCTAGCACGCGTGGGGCACTGGGTTCGATCCTCAGCACCACGTAAAAATAAAATAAAGATATTCTGTCACCTACAACTAAAAAATTAAAAAAATGAAAGAAAATATCATTATACATTATTATGACAGATAATATGGTATTATAATTACTATATAATTATATGCAATTGTACATATTGTACATCATACGACATGTATATTATAATATTGCTATTTTGCATGTCAACACGTTATTGTGTATATGTTAACATATAGTGTATATGACATATTATAATACGTCACATACACGATATGTACATAGTGTATAAACATATGGCGCATATTACACATTCTACATAATACTCTACATAATGTGATGCATGATACATAATATAGTGATAGAATGAGACCTGAGTATAGAATACGTAATATATTTACATATACTATATAATATAGAAACACAATAGATTATATGTTACTATATGATGATTATTATTCTATAGTAACAGCAACAATGATAATACTGCTAATAACCTCTACCCGTTACTGGGGTTATATATTTGTGACTTTTTTTTGGAGGGCACCAGGGTACCAGGGGTGCTTAACCATGGAGCCACCTCCCCAGCGCTTTTTAAATTTTATTTAGAGACAGGGTCTTGCTGAGTTGCTCAGGGCCTAAGTTGCTGAGGCTGGCCTCCGCCTGGCGATCCTCCTACCTCAGCCTCCAGAGCCCCTGGGATTGCAGGCCCGGCTATCTGTTTATAACTTGAGGAAGGGAAGACCCTGTCTCGGGGGTGGCAAACACATGGTCCGTTTCTGTTTGTGTTTGGGGCGGTGCTGGGGTCTGCTCAGCCCAGGGCCTCATGCATGTTAGGCAAGCTCTCGGCCCCCGGGACACCTCCCCAACTCCTCAAATATAAGGCCTGCCCCTGCCTGTGTCCTCGTGGCACTGGGGTGGACGTGGCCATGAGACCTTCAGTACGTTGTTCCCTGTAAGCGGAGACAGTGCCTTGGAGTCCTTCTTACCCCAGTGCTGGGCAGTGATGAGCATTGTGCCTGTTGGCGCCGACCGATGAGCATCACGTGTGATAGGGAGCTTCCTTGTTCCTGTGTCCCTGACGGACGAGGTGGTATGAACCAGCAGGACGAGGGGTCTTCACTCTGTTTCTTGCTGCCCCAAATCCTCCAAAATTGCTGGGTGCAATGGCCACACCTGTCATCACAGTATTTAGGGAGGCTGAGGCAGGAGGATCACAAGTTGGAGGCCAGCCTCAGCCATGGTGAGGCGCCAAGCAGCTCAGTGAGACCCTGTCTCTACATAAAACACAGAATAGGGCTGGGGACGTGGCTCAGGGGTCGAGTGCCCTGAGTTCAATCTCTGGTGCTGAAAAATAAAATAATAATAATTCTCCGCAACCTCCTGGTCCTTTGTCCAGATCCTGAGCGCCCGCCACCAGGGAGCGGCTTCTCGGAGGCCCACTTGGGGCAGGGATTGGAGAGGCCACTCTGGGCTTTCCTCTGCAGGCTTCCCGCTGGCCTGTGACGAATGATTAAGCCTTAGGACTGGACAGGATGTGATAGACGGACTGAGGCTGGCCTCAGCCTCCACCTCCAACTGGCCTCCTAGGCTCCAGCCTTCTGCTTAGCAAGACACTCCTGGGTGGCATTGCCAAGATGTGGCCGGGGAGCCTGGGGTGACTACAAAGGCCCTGGCCAGTCCTGGGAGGAAATGGGTCCCAGGGTCCAAGCCCGGACAGCAGCCCTAACCCTGTTGTGCCAGAGACTCCCAGCCAGCCTCCGCGGAGGGTATCAACAGGGTGAGGGAGGGAATTTTATTTTATTTGTGTGTGTGCACCAGGGATGGAACCCAGGGACGCTCAACCACGGAGCCCCCTCCCCAGCCCTTTTGAAATTTTATTAGAGACAGAGTCTTGCTGAGTTGCTCAGGGCCTCACTAAGTTGCTGAGGCTGGCCTCAAAATCGTGATCCTCCTGCCTCAGCCTCCTGTGTTGCTGGAGTTACAGGTGTAAATCACCAAGCCCCGCTTAAATACATCTACGATGTGCATCATGCGATAGATACGTATGTATTTTTTTTTTTTTTTTTTTTTGGTACTGGGGATTGAACTCAGGGGCACTCGACCACTGAGCCACATCCCCAGCCCTATTTTGTGTTTTCTGTAGAGACAGGGTCTCACTGAGTTGCTTAGCGCCTCGCCGTTGCTGAGGCTGGCTTTGAACTCGCGATTCTCCTGTCTCAGCCTCCCTGAGTGCTGGGATTACAGGCTTGAGCCACCGCGCCCGGCTGATACGTATGTATTTAATGGTTCTCGACGGCTACGGGGTGAGGCCCAATGTTTAAACAAATTTTTTGGGGGGCTGATCTTAAGCCAGTTTCCACTTGTGGCAACTGTAGGTG
>PVHX01023347.1:0-25932 GCA_004024805.1 Geosciurus inauris
TCCTTGGCCTAGACCCTAAAGACTTAAAAACAGCACACTACAGTAATGCAGCCACTTCCCTGTTCATAGCAGCACAATTCACAATTGCTAAACTATGGAAGCAACCTAGATGCCCTTCAATAGATGAATGGATAAAGAAACTGGTATATATACACAATGGAATATTACTCAGCAATAAGAGAATAAAATTATGGCATTTGCAGGTACATGGATGGAATTGGAGAACATCATGCTAAGTGAAGTAAGCCAATCCCAAAAAACCAAATGCTGAATGTTCTCTGTGATTCGTGGATGCTGATACATAAGTGGGGTGAGAGTGGGGAGCATGGGAGAAATGGAGGAACTTTGGATGGGACAGGGGGTAGAGGGGAGGGAGAATGGGAGTATCAAAAATGGTGGAATGAGATGGACATCACTACCCTAAGTACATGCATGAAGACATGACTGGTGTGACTCTTGTTTGCAACCAGAGAGGTGGAAAATCGAGGTCTATATATGTGCTATGACTTGAAATGCATTTAAAAAATAAATTTAAAAATTTGATGATAAAAAAAAAGCACAAGAGATAGTTCTGGCAGAAACAATGACAAAGGACAAGGGAATATTAGTGGATAATTACAAAATTTTGATTTTAAGATGAAATAATAATGTCTTATGACATTTTATAAAATATACACACACACCACACGCACACACACATATGGAGATGATAGCCCAAAAGGAGGAAGAGACTTCTCAAATAATTGTTAAGATACTCTTGTTGTCCAAGAAGTGATAAAAGTAGACATAAGTAGAGTGTAATGTCAGGGATGCATACTGAAATCTTTAGATTTCACCACCAAAAGTTACAAGAATGAGTTTATTTCACCCAAATCATAAGAGAGAGAATATAGTTTGAAAATATCCTCCGGAAATAACTAGAAAAGTTACCCAAATAAAGAGGAGAAACCATCTTCAAATATTGAGCCACAGACAGCACAGGACTGTGATCCCCAGAAAAAGGAAACAATTGAGGTGGGCATTATGAAAATATCTGGAGTAATTTTTAGATAAACAGCCCAGCTGTTTTAGATAAATAGCCCAGATAGTGCTTGGAATTCTGCAGGTCTAGGCTAACAGGAATTTGTGGGACAGAATATCAGAGAGTAGGAAACTGAATACAGAATGAGCTTTGTACATCTGCACAGGGATATTCTAAATCTTTGGATGAGTACTGACCTGTACATATTGGAAGTAAACCTCCCAACTCTCAGTAAAGATCAACTGGAAATTAATATGCCAAACAATTTCCAGAAGTCACCAAGGATGAATAATCATTAGAATTCCTACTATCCTGAGTGTCTTCACAATTCACAGGACACTGGGTAGAATTCATACCCAGCATATTATAGCAGACTGATCTTGGAAACTGATACACACTGCACCAGAAATAAACTGAGAATCAGTAACAAAGTCATTGGTGAAAAAAAAAAAAATCGCCAGGCATTTAGAAATTAAATAGCATAGTTCGTCTTCTAAAGAACCACGAGTCATGGCTAGGGATGTAGCTCTGTGGTAGAGTGTTTGCCTAACATGTGAGGCCTGGGTTCAATCCCTAGCACCTCAAAAAAACAAAACAGACATAATAAGTAAATAACTGTGAATCAAAGAAGAAATCACAAAAATCATTTTGAATTGGATGAAAATAAAAAAAAACATGTCAAATCTTGTAAAGGTCCAATAGTGCAATAAGGCAATACTTAGAGGATAACTATGTATATTATAAAAGAGCAGTATTCCAAATCAGTGATCTAGATGTCAAACCTTAAGAAAAATAAAAAAAGAACAAATGTAATCCAAAATATTCACAAAGAAGTAAATGATAAAGATAAGCATGGACCTAGAAAGACAAAAATAGAGAAAAAAATCACTAACTTTGATATATGAATAAAATTGATAAAACTCTAGCTAGACACAGATTGCCAGTATCAGTAATGAAAGAGAGAACATCACTACTACTCCAACAGACATTATAAGGATGAGAAAAATCACGAACAACTTTATGACAACAAATACAACTTAGATGAAATTGAATAGTTTCTTGAAAAACACAAAAGTCCCTCACAAGAACTGATAACCTCAATAGCTCTATATCTATTTTAATTTAAATATTTGAAGTTCCTCATTTGCGTAGAAAAGAAGCTCCAGTCCTAGATGTCTTCATTGGTAAATTGTATCAAACATTTAAGGAAGAAATAATATTCATTTTGCATGATGTATTCCAGAAAAAAGGAAGGAAAGGAAGTACTTCCTGTCTTGTCTTATAAAGCTACTATTATGTGATTATCAAAACCAGCTAAAGATATTTTGAGAAAAATACATAGTAGTATCCTTGGAACACAGATTTGAAGTTCTTAAGACAATCAAATAACACCAACATACAAATAACACCAACATACAAAGAAATACATACCAAGTGTGTTTTGTTTCAGAACATGCAAGATTGCTACAACATTTCACAACCAATCAGTGTATATCACATCTTAACAGATGTGATGAGAAAAACCATTTGATCATATTAATATTTTCAGGACAAGAATTTTACAAAATTGAACATCCATTTCTGATAAAAATTCAGAAAACTAGGAATAGAAGGAAATTCCCTCAACCTGATGAAGAGCATCTATTTAGAATCTCCATAGTTAATATCATAATTCATGATGAAAAATAGAATGCCTTTAAAATCAGAGGCCAGATGAGGATGCTCACTTTCATCATTTCCAATCGCATGCACAATGGTGGAGTCCTAGCTAGCGCAAAAAGCTATGAAAAAAAATCAGAAAAAGAAAAGACATACAAATTGAAGAGAAAAAGAATAAGTCATCTGTATATAAGGACAACATCAGCTGTGCTGAAAACCCTAGAAACCTACCCCCTAAAAAGCCCTATAGGACTAGTAAGTTAGAACTGATATGTAATTTATAAAGATCAGGGATATAAGATCATCTATATAAATCAATTATATTAGCAATAAAGATTGGTAATTGTAATTTAAATAATTATGTATAAATTTGCCACAATATGTACAAAACCTACACAATGAGTTCTAAAACATTACTAACATGTTTTTGACATTAATTATATTAAAATGAATATAACTGAAAATTAAAGGTTTACATACATGCATACAACATATATAGATGAAGTGATTAGAAGGCTCATTATTCCTGAGATGTCCGTTCTCCCACACTGATCTATAGAAACATATATTCCCAGTCAAAATTTCAGGAAATTGATATTACCAAGATAAAGAACCTACACTAACCAAAAATTTTGTGAAAAATAACAATTTGAGGTCTTTCTCGGTCTGATTTCAAGGATTACTATGGCCCCATAACAAAGAAGACAACATGGGATTAACATATCAATGGCATAGAAGAGAGTCCAGAAAGAGATCAAAACATACACTATAAACCAATATTTCTTAATAGCTTGCTAATTTAATGGAGAAATTATGGTCTTTTCAATAAATGTTGAAAATTAAATCATATTTTATGTAAAAAATTAACTCAGCTCACTGATCTAAAAGTGAGCTAAAAATATCAAAACTTCTAAAACAACACATAAAGAAAGTTTTTGTGATTTAGAGTTAGACAAAGCCTTCTTTAAAAATTGTCATTGAATAATTGCATATGTTTGCCATGTACAGCATATTGTTTTATAACATGTACACATTGTGGTATGACTCAGTTGAGCTGAATAATGTATGCATTCCACACATAAGCGTTTTTATAACAAGACATAAAAAGCATGAAGCAGAATAAAAATCTTGGTAAATCAAATTTTATCAAAATGAGAAACTTCCTCTTCAAAAACATCATTAACCAAAAAGGTAAGCTACAGACCAAGAGAAAACACTTGAAATGCATATCATGGAAGGGAAACTGCTTTTTCATTGCTGGTAGTAATACAAAATGGTACAACTACTTTGGAAGACAGTCTGACAGTTTCTTAAAAAGATAAACATAGTCTTACCATATGATCCAGTGATAACACTCCCTGATATTTACCTGAGCTGGCCCTTTATTTATATCCACACAGAAACCTGCACACAAATGTTAATGGCAGCTTTATTCATCATTGTCAGAACTTGAGAGCAACAAAAATGTCCTTCATTAGTTGAATGTATTAACAAAACGTGGTTCCATATGTTACAGAATATTATTTGGTGGTAAAAAGAAATGAGCTATCAAGGTGTAAGAGGACATGGAAGAAACTTAAGTGCATATTGTTAATTGTAAGAAGCCAGTCTGAAAAAACTTTATACTGTAGGATTCCAACTACATGACATTCTTGAAAAAGCAAAAAGTAGAGAGACAGTGGGAAAACAAAACAGGTGGTTTTTGTTGGTTTGGTACTGAGGATTTAACTCAGGGGTATTCCACCACTGAGCTGCATCCCCAGCCCTATTTTATTTTGTGTTTTATTTAGAGACAGGGTCTCACTGAGTTGCCTAGTACCTTGCTATTGCTGAGGCTGGCTTTGAATTCACCATTCTCCTGTCTCAGCCTCCCAGAATGCTGGGATTACAGGTGTGCACCATCACACCCGACCCAGGGTGGGTTTTTAAGGCAGTGAAGTTATTCTCTATGATATTGTTAAGATGGATAGATGACATGCACTCATCAAAATCCATTGAACTAATACAACACAAAGAATGAACCTAATGTAAAGTATGGACTTTAATGTTAATGTATAAATATTTGTTCACCAGTTGTAACAGACGTACCACACTAATGCAAAATGTGAATAATAACTTGTGTGTAGGGTGAAGAGGAGTAGATATATTGGGAACTCTGTACTTCTTAATTTTCTGTAAATTTAAAAGTTTATCAACTAAGTTCATAGGTTACATTAGAATTCATTTTGTATTGTACTTTCATATAATGTCTTTATCTGGTTTTGCTATTAAAATAATGCTGGCCTAATAGAATAAGTTAGGAAGAATTTCCTCTGCTTCTTTTTTCTGAAAGTGATTATAGAGAATAAGTATACTTTGTTCCTTAAATGTTTGGAGAATTTATCAGTGAACCAGTTTGGGCCTGAGGCTTTCCCTTTGGGGAAGATACCAATTATTGATTTAACATCTGTAACAGATAATAATAATCATATTATCCATATCTTCTTTTGTGAGTTTTAGTAGGTTGTGTGTTTCAAGGAGTTGGTTCATTTCATCTACATTATCAAAATTGTGAGCATAGAATTCTTCATATCTGTGTCACCAGTATGGTTCCTGTTTGTTTTGTGAAATCAGTCAATTTATGTCTTCCTTTTTTCTTTTAGTTAAGCTACTAAGGGGTTTATTAACTTTGATATTTTTTAAAGAACCAAGATTTATTTGCATTGATTTTTCTCTCTTGATTTCTTCTTTAAATTTTATGGATTTTCTTCTAATTACTTTTGATAATTATTACAATTAATTACTTCTAATTAATTGTAATTAATTTGTTCTTTTCTTGAGTTTCCTGAAGTAGAAGTTTAAATTGTTGATTTTAGATCTTCTTTTCTAATATTTTTGTTCAAAGCTATTAATTTCCTTTAAAACTACTTTTGCTGCATCTTACACAATTTTATAAGTTGTATTTTCATTTTCAGTTAGTTCACAATGTCTTATGATTTCTCTTAAGACTACTCCGTTGACTCACGCAATATTGAAAAATGTGTTTTAGTCTCAAAATATTTAGGAATTTCCCAGCTGTCCCTCTAGTTCTGTTTTGTACTGGTCAGACAGCACACTCGTATGATTTTTATTTTTATAAATTATTAAGGTGTGTTTTATGACTCAGCCTGTTCTAGTTTGATGAATGTTCTGTATAAGTTTGAAAAGAATATATATTCTATTGTTGCTAAATGAAGTATTTTGTAGATGTTGGTGAGTCTAATTAATTGATGGCATTATCCAGTTCAGCTTTAACTTTACTAATTTTCTGCCTGCTGGAACTGCCAGTTGCTGATAGAAGGATATTGAAGCCTTCAATTATAATAATGGATGAATCTGTTTTTCCTTGTACTTTGTCAGATTTTTACCTCACATATTTTGATGTGCAGTTGTTAGGCACATAAATATTACAGATTGTTGTGACTTCTTGAGAACTGACCATTTTATCATTAAGAAATGCCAATGTTTGTTCCTGGTGATTGTCCTGTTTTGAAGTCTACTCTGTTTACAATTAATATAAGTAATCTAGTTTTCTGTTAATTGATGTTAACATGGTCTTTCTCCATACCTTTTAATCTATCTGTATCTTTATATTTAAAGTAGGTTTCCTTATAGACAACAAATACTTGGATCTTGTTTTCTTAACCACTCATTCTCTTCTAGTGTTTAATTAATTGATGTTTAAAGTGATAATTGATAGAATTTGATTAATATCTACCATATAATTACTGTGTTCTAATTGTTGCCCCTACTCTTTCTGTTTTTGGTCTCCCTTTCATATTTTACCTTCTGTTTTAACTAAGCATGTTGATAATTTATTTCATTTTTCCTCCTTTCTTAGCATATCAATTAAACTTTTTAGTGTCCCTTCCCCCCAATATTGTAGTATACATTTATAGCTACTCTAGATCCACTTCCAAATAATACTGTATGACCACATGGGTAGTGCAACTACTTTATGACACAATATTTCTAGATTCTCAATCCTTTCATAACAGTGCTGTCATTCATTTCACTTATTCATAAGCTTGAGAAAAATAATTCAAAAGGACAAAGATTTATTTTGACTCATGGTTTTAGAGGTTTCAGTCGATGATCACCATGTTCCATTGCTTTTGGGCCTGAGGTGAGGCAGTAGTACATCATGGCAAAAGTGTGTTAGAGCAAAGCTGTTCAGCACATGGTAGCCAGGAAGATAAAAGAGCTCACTTTTATAACGAAGCCCCTTCCCCTGAACCCATTAAGCTATGGATCCATAAATGGATTAACCCATTCATGAAGTTAGAGCCCTCATGATCCAGTCACCTCTCAAAAGCCTCACCTCTGAAGGCTTTGAGGACCATCAAGCCTTCAACACACAAACTTTTGGGGGACATTTAAGATCTGAACCATAATAGTGTGGTGTTATTTTTTCAGTGCTTTAAATGTTGTACTCCGTTTTCTTCTTGCTTTCATGGTTTCTGAAGAGAAGTCCAATGTAGTTCTTACTTGCTCCTCTATACAACACCTCTATAAAAGGTGTTTTTCACTTTCTCTAGCCTATTTAAAGGTTTTCTCTTTGTCCTTGATTTCTTGCAATTTGAGTATGTTATGCCTAGATTTAAATTTATTTAGTTTTTATCCTGCTCAGTATTCTCTGTGCTACCTGGATCTGTAGTTTTTTTTTAAATTCTCAGTTTTTAATGCAATTATTTTTCCTTCCTCTCTTCTTCTAGTATTATTATAATATATATCTGTATCTCTTCTAATTGTCTCACAGTTTTGATTATTCTGGTCTGTCTTGTTTATTCTTTTTCTCTTTGCATTTGAGTTTTTGGAATCTCTATTGCCATATATTAAAATTCATTGATCACTCTTGAGTTCTGTCCACCCTGAGCCTACTGAAGGAGTTTTTTTATTTGTTACAATGTTTATTATTTCTAGTAGTTCTGTTTGATTTTTTTCCTTAGAACTTACATCTTTCTGCTTACATTATCTGTCTATTCTTTCATGATGTCTCCTTTTCCATTAGAGCCTTGGCATATTAGTCATAGTTGTTTTAAATTCCCAGCCCAGTAATGCCAACGTTCTGCCATGTCTCAGTCTGGTTCTGATGCTTACTGTATCTCTTCAGACTGAGGCTTCTGTTTCTGTTTTGTTTTCTGAGAGTTTTATTGAAAGCTGGACATGATATGTGGGATGAAAGGAACTGAGATAAATAGGCTTTTAAGTGTGAGGGTTTTGTCTCACTGGGATCAGGTTGTATTACTTTGCTATAGTTGTAGATGTGAGAAGCTAAAATTTTCTCTGATGTTCTTGCTTTTGTCTCCTGTGTCTGGATTTCCTGGAGATTTTTAAAATAAAATTTGAGATGTGCACCTATTACTGATGTGAGGCAGGGGCAGGGGCGGTAGGAGAAAAAGTGTTCTGTAGTCCTATGATTAGGTTTGAATCTTCTCAGTTTGTTTTTCTCCAACATAGGTAAACCAGGAAGTCAAGTTGGGACAGGAGTTGGGATTTTTCTTCCCTGATGGCTGGTTAGGCTCTGATAAAATAGATTCCCTTGAGAATAAATCTTAAGAAGAACCAAATAAATGTTCAGTGAATTTAATGGCTAATTTTCCCTTTGTCCTGGAAGCAGGAAGGGTTTTCCTTCCAGTTTTCACTGTGAGAATTTGGTAGGTCTTCTGGAGATAAGAGTGTGAAGGTCCCCCTAAGACTGAGCCCCTGCCCCGAGTTTTTTTGTTTGTTTGTTTTGTTTTGTTTTTTTACTCTATCTTATAAACACTGAGCTTCCAGCAGTTTCAGTAATTCTCAGTCTCTCCTCTCCCAGTATCGATTCTAGTGGAAATTTCTCCTTATGGGTTTCTGTTTAACTAAACTGTGACTCTGTTTCCATTTTGTCTTGCCAATTTCAGGAATAGTAATTATTCCTGTGAACTTAATTTCTCTGGTGAACCAAAGAAGAGTTGTTGATTTTCTTTGTTCAAATTTTCATTGCTACGAAGATAGAAGAGATGATTTCCAAACTCCTGACATTCTGGATCACTATTGCTTTTGATGACTGAATAATATTCCTTTGTATGGATATATCTTATTTTGCTCATTTCTTCATTCACTAATGGACATTTGGGTTGTTTATACCTTTTGACTATTATGAGTAGTGTGCTGTAAATATTCATGTGCAGATTTTCATGTGGACATATGTTTTAATTTTTCCTGGACATATACCTAGGAGTAGAATTCCTAGGTCATATGGTAACTGTTTAATTGTTTGAAAATCTGCCAGACTGTTTTCCAAAGTGAATATATTGCTTTATATTCCTACCAGCAATGCTGAAGGATTCTGATATCTCCATTTTCTCTCCAACGCTTGTTATATGACTTTTTGATTCTAGCCATCCTAGTGGTTTTGAGTTCAATATCATTGCGGTTTTGATTTGCATTTCTCTCATAGCTAAGGATATTGAGCAAATTTTCATGCATTTAATGGCCATGAAATGTATATGTTCTTTGGAGAAATAAATATCTATGCAGATCCTTTGCCCATTTTAAGTTGTGTTATTTTTTTCATTGTGGGATTCTAAGAACTCTTTTTACGTTTTCTAAATGCAAGTCCCTGTCAGACATAATTTGCAAATATTTTATCCTATTCAATAGGTCATCTTTCAGCATTCTTCAGAGTGTCTTTTTGAAACAAATTTTAAATTTTTTTTGTTTTATTATTTTTTATTTTCCATAAACATTTTTATTTGTTCTTTTTAGTTAAATATGACAGTTGAATGTATTTTTGACATATTATACATACTTGGAGTATAACTTACCATTCTTGTGGTTGTACATGATATGGAGTTACACTGGTCTTGTATTTCGTAGGAAAGTTATGTCCCATTCATTCTGTCTTTCTCATTCCCATCCCCCCTCGCCCTTCCCTCCATACTCCTCTATCCACTCCAGAGAACCTCCACTCCCCACCCCATCTGTTGTGAGTCAGCATCTGCATATCAGAGAGATCATTTGGCCTTTGGTTTTTTGGGACTGGCTTATTTCACTTGGCATGATAGTTTCCACTTCCACCCATTTACTGGCAAATGCCATAATTTCATTCTTCTTTAAGTCTGAATAATATTCCCTTGTGTATATGTACCACATTTTCTTTATCCATTCATCTACTGCAGGGCACCTACGCTTATTCCATAGCTTAGCTATTGTGAATTGAGCTGCTATGAACATTGATGTGGCCGCATCACTGTAGTATGTTATTTTAAGTCTTTTGGGTATATGCTGAGGAGTGGGATAACTGGATCAAATGGTGGTTCCATTCCAAGTTTTCTGAGAAGAATCTCCACACTGCTTTCCATAGTGGTTGTACCAATTTGCAGTCCCACCAGAAATGTATGAGAGTACCTTTTTCCCCATGCCCTCACCAACATTTACTTGTATTACTGATAATTACCATTCTGACTAGAGTGAGATGAAATCTCAGTGTAGTTTTAATATGCATTTCTTTAATTGCTAGAGATGTTAAACATTTTTTCATATATTTGTTGACCATATTTCTTCTTCTGTGAAGTGTTCAGTTCCTTTGCCCATTTGTTGATTGGATTATTTATTTTTTGGTGTTAAGTTTTTGAGTTCTTTATATATCCTGGAGATTAATGCTCTGAGGTGCAAGTGGCAAAGATTTTCTTCCATTCTGTAGGCTTTCTCTTCATGTTCTTGATTGTTTCCTTTGCTGAGAAGAAGCTTTTTAGTTTGATACCATCCCATTTATTGATTCTTGATTTTTATTTCTTGCACTTTATGAGTCTTGTTGAGGAATTTGGTTCCTAAGCTGACATGATGGAGATTTGGGCTTTCTCTTCTAGTGAGCGTAGGGTCTCTGGTCTAATGCCTAGATCCTTGAGCCACACAAACCTTGAGTGTTGTGTAGGATGAGAGATAGGGGTCTAATTTCATTTTATTACATATGGATTTCCAGTTTTCCCAGCACCATTTGTTGAAGAGGCTATCTTTTCTCCAATGTATGTTTATGGTGCCTTTGTCTAGAATGAAATAACTCTGTTTATATGCATTTGCTTCTGTGTCTTCTATTCTGTACCATTGGTCTTCATCTCTGTTTTGGTGCCAATGCCATGATGTTTTTGTTACTATGACTGTGTAATACAATTTAAGGTCTGATATTGGGATGCCTCCTGCTTTGCTTTTCTTGCTGAGGATTGCTTTGGTTCTTCTGGTCCCCTTATTTTTCCAAATGAATTTCATGACTGCTTTTTCTATTTCTATGAAGAACATCATTAGAACCTTAATAGGAATTGCATTAAATCTGTATAGCACTTTTGGTAATATGGCCATTTTGACAATATTAATTCTGCCTATCCAAGAACATGGAAGATCTTTCCATCTTCTAAGGTCTTCTTCCATTTCTTTCCTTAGTGTTTTATAGTTTTCATTGTAGAGGTCTTTTCGCCTCTTTTGTTAGGTTGATTTACAAATATTTTATTTTCTTTGAGGCTGTTGTGAATGGGCTAGTTTTCCTAATTTCTCTTTTAATTGATTCATCACTGATGTATAGGAACACAATTGATTTGTGGATGTTAATTCTATATCCTGCTACTTTGATGAATTCATTTATGAGTTCTAGAAGTTTTGTGGTGGAGTTTTTTGGGTCTTCTAAATATAGAATCATGTCATCAGCAAATAGGGATAATTTGAGTTCTTCTTTTCCTATTTGTGTCCTTTTTCTTTCTTTCTTCTAATTGCTCTAGTTAGAGTTTCCAGGACTGTTAAAGAGAAGCGATGAAAGAGGCCATTCTTGTCTTATTTTAGTTTTTAGAGTAAATGCTTTCAATTAAAATTTTTAATGTGATAAAGTCTAGTTTACCAAATTTTTTTCTTCTTTCATTTGTGCCTTTGAAGGTGTATATAAGAATCCATTCTTCATATCCAAGATAAATGATGGTTTACCCATGTTTCCTAAGACCTGTATAGCTATAACCCTTTCACTTAGATCTTAGATGCATTTTGAGTTAATTTTCACATGTGATATGGGGTAAGGTTTGAACTTTTCTATAAATGCCTACCCAGTTCATTAGTTGAAGACTGTTTTTTTTCCCTATTGAATAGTTTTAGCACCCTTGCCTAATGTGTAGCAGTTGACTGTTGATGTATGAGTTTTGTCTTGGGCTTTGAATTAGAAGAGTATTCCATTACTCTTTTTGTCTATTTTTGCAGTATGCCTACACTGTTTTGATAACTATTGCTTTTAACAAATTTTGAAATCAGTATGACTCTTTTTTCTTTGTACTTTGATGGGGTTTTGTTGTTGTTATTGTTTTTGGCTGTTCGAGTCCCTTTCAGTTATGTAAGGGTTTTAGAATCAGTTTGTCAATTTCTACAAAGAAGTAACCTGTGAATCCAATGGGTATTGCATTGAATCTGTGGACCATCTAGGAAGTATTGCCATCTTAACAGTGTTAAATTTTCCAGTCCATAAACATGGATGGATGATTTTCCATTTGTTTAAGTCTTCAGTTTCTGTCAACAATGTTTTGTAGTTGTCCCAGTAAGTTTTGCTTCTGTGTATCCTTTTTATGCAATTGTTAATGGAATTTTTTTGTTACAATTGATTTTATATCCTCCAACTTTGCTGAACTTGTGTATTGGTTCTGGTGGTTTTTTAGAGGATTCCTTATAATTTTCTGAATATAAGATCATGTCTTCTGTGAATAAAGATAGCTTTATCCCTTTCTTGCCGATCAGGGTGCCCTTTATTCTTTGCTTAATTTTTCCTGGCTAGAATCTCCATCATAAATATTGAATAGAAGTGAAAGTGGACACTTTGGACACTTAGCTTTTTTCCAGATCGTAGGGGAAAGCGTCTAGTTTTTCACTAGTGAATACAATGTAGGTTGTGGATTTATACTACCTATTCTAAACCTTGATTTTTTTTTTTTTTTTTTTTTTTTTTGGAAAAAAATTCCATATCAGTACTTGTAGATTACCTTTCTTCTTTGAAAAGTTGATGTATATCCATGTATGGATTTTTAGGTAGCCTTGTGACAGATATTTGGACTGCCTATTCTTTTTAAAATTATGCTGTAATTTCTAACCTTGCTCCATCTTATTTTACACATATAATTATGTATCTTAAGGACAAATTCTTTAAAGCATTGGTATAATTTGGGTGGATCTGGTCAAATTGCTTACCAGTATATGTTTTCACTAGGAAAAAATATGTGTGAAATGTCTTTCTCTCATATTATCACCAACATGATATGTTGCTAGATTTTTTTATCCTTGCCAATTTGATAAGAAGAAAAAGGATATTTTATTGTAGTTTTAGTTTGTACTTCTTTTAACATGAGTGATATTATGTATCTTTTCAGTACATGCAGAAGCAAAATAGAAATTAAGTTCTCTAGTTTTATGCTCTGATTATACTTTCTGCTGAAATTCTTATTTGCTTTGGGGTCTTCATGGACATATCTGATGTATTATGTTTTAGCTCTCTAGAATAAAAGAACACATTGACTCTTTTTAAACTTCTTTTTAAGCTGTAGTTTGTTGGACACAATGCCTTTATTTTATTTATTTTTATGTGGTGCTGAGGATTGAACTCAGTACTTCGCATATGCTAGGTGAGCGCTCTACCGCTGAGCCACAATCCCAGCCCCACATTGACTCTTAATGACAACCAAACTTGTTTTCCTTTACTTAAATTTTTCAAAAATGTTTAAGAAGCTATGACCACATTCTTACGTAGCCCTATTAGAAGAAGATTGAAACACAATTTATGATATGGTTCTTACATTTAATGGAAAAAGGCAAGGTTACACATAATAATAATGATATGGCTCAAGACTTTTGTTCAAAATGCTTTTGTTTGCAAGCATGCTTGGATTGTGCTTGGGTAAAATGCCCAGAAGTTTGAAAGAACTGTTTCTTATCTCTAGTTTATTTTTCTAAGATGCAGTGGTGAATAGGATTCTCAGAACTGGACATACAAGAAGGTTAGGCCATATTTGTATCAAGTCCAAGAGTTCTACAGTGTCAGTAATGGCATGTTCTTCCAACCACTTGTGACAGGTGAAATATATTTTTATTGGGCTATGCTAGCTTTCTAATAATGCTCTTTCTTAAAGGAAACAAGACTCATTTAGTCAAATAGCATATGGCTTATTTGCCCCTGTGGTCAGTTTTTAGTGTTTTCCTTTGTCTTTTTTATTTTGATTAGTTAAGTTCAAGCTGTAAAGGGGTAACTCTTGAAAGCTGCTGACTTTAATGTGAACTAGAGGTCCCAAGGTTTTCAGTGTTTCAGAGGTTCAAAAACTATATGTTAGGAGGATGAGGTTGTGGTTCAGTGGTAGAGCACTTGCCTAGCACATATGAGGCACTGGGTTCATTCCTCAGCACCACATAAATAGACAAACAAATAAATACATAAAAGTTATTGTGTCCCATCTACAACTAAAAAACAATTTTTTTTTTGGTACTGGAGATTGAACTCAGGGGTTCTTGACCACTGGGCCACATCCCCAGCCCTATTTTGGGATTTATGTAGAGACAGGGTCTCACTGAGTTGCTTAGCCCTCGCCATTGCTGAGGCTGGCTTTGAACTCGCGATTCTCCTGTCTCAGCCTCCCAAAGTGCTGGGATTACAGGCATGCACCACTGCACCCAGCTCTAAAAAACAATTTTTAAAAAAGACCTGTACTTACTTTCTGGAGATAAGTACAATCAGTCTTGATTGAACACAAATATATTTCAGAAATTGGATTTCCATATTAATATGATTATAGCTGTAATTTCACTTTTTTTCTTTAGAATTTATTTTCTAGTGAGGTTCTTCTTACCATAAAATCAATCTGTGAGGTTGATGTGAAGAATATTCAGGCATGTTTGAGTTTCCTTATGGCACAATTCTGGCCTCCCACTTGACTCCCTCTTTTACTCTGGCCATTAGTCCTTTCCACATGCCTACCTATCCTCACCCAAAAGAAGGTGAGTAGTAGACAGGTGCACATAGAAAAGAAGAGAAGAGATATATTAGAGTGTCTGTGACAGTAATCATTTCTGTCCTGAAGTGTTGAACTCTACCAGTATCAAAGTAGTGTTTACTGTGTGATGATTATATAGAAAATATGTTGGCATGGTGTCTGAAAGTAGCAGGCCAGTCTTGTTCCATTTCCTGGAGAAACAGATACTCTTTATTGCACTTCCTTAGAGCAAAGGAGTGACAGTCAAAGAGGCAAGGTTAGTGTTCTGAGCCATAGGAGTATAGATGACTCTCAGAGAGGATAGAACAAAAGTAACAACACACTTATGCTGGAAGAAACATGCTAAGAAGCAACAAATAAACTAGCATCCAATGAACATGTCTCATACATTTAAGTGAGCAAGAATTATACATCGTCTTTGGGATTGAATCATTAACTACAAAAACAGTGTTCAAGTGGCTCTCTCTGTATATATAGTAATAGTCAAATAAGCAGGTAAGAAGAGCTCAAGCCTTGGTATTAGTTACCTATATCTGCCATTTACCAGGAGAGTGAGCTCAAGCCAATCACTTCACCTTCTTTTGCATCATTACCTTCATCTGTACAGTGAAGATTTGAATAACTACCTACTTTTGTGAATACACACACACCACATAAATGTACAGAACACACAAGGTGTGGTGCCTAGTGCACACAAACACAAACCTTACTAAATGTTAAAGTTCTTTCCTCTAGTATTTTTTAAGCTTTCTTTTTATAGTACTTCATAAGAAAATTAGAGTATTTCAAGGTGCTAAATTAGGTTTGGGGGTTTTTTTAACCAGAAAATATTTGTATTTAGATGATTGGCAATTACAGCTTTTTAAAAGTAACTAATTATGTTTACCTGCAGTGGTGATAATCATCTCATGATATGTGTTGGGTATCCTCATCCTCCTATTTTTATCTGGCTTGTATTATACTTTTCACAAAATTACAAACTGTATCCAACCTCATTCTTTGTGACATTTTCTAGTCTTTAATTTTTTCTTATCTAAAACTAATATAAACTTCTTCCTCCATTTAAATTACACTTGGCCTTTTGACATTTTTCCTTTTTGTTTAATAACAGTTTTTTTCTTTATCAGTCTATTTCATATGATTTTTAAAATTTCCTTTCCTGAGGTCTTTTTTAAAAATGTTGCTTAGTATATAATCCCTTCTTCTAATTAAGAAATCATTTCACCAGATGTGATGGTGCACACCTTTAATCTCAGCTACTTAGGAGGCTGAGACAGTGTTGCTTCAGCCCTGGATCTGAGGGACAGCTTAGACAACATAGCAAGATACCTGTCTTTTAAAAACAAACAAACAAACAAAAACTTATATTTACTTCACCCGTGTGAATCACCTAGGAGAAAAATTTAAACAAAAAGATCATCTTTAAAAAGACTTAAAAACAGCATTCTACAGTGACGCAGCCACTCTAATGTTTATAGCAGCTCAATTCACAATAGCTAAACTGTGGAACCAACCTAGATGCCCTTTGACCAGTGAATGGATAAAGAAACTGTGGTATATATACACAATCGAATATTACTCAGCAATAAAAAAGAATAAAATTATGGCATTTGCAGGTAAATGCATAGAGTTGGAGAATATCATGCTAAGTGAAGTAAGCCAATCTCAGAAAGCCAAATGCCAAATGTTCTCTCTGATAGGTGGATGCTGATCCATAATGTGGGGAGGACACAGGAAGAATGGAGGAACTTTGATCACGGGTGGAAGGGGGAAAGGGACAGGAGGACAGTAAAGATGGTGGAATATGATGGACATCATAGCCCTAGCTTTATGTATGACTGCATGTATGTTGTGATTCTACATCACATATAATCAGAGAAATGAAAAAAAATTTTTGGATATTCTAGATATTTACCCATTTGAATTTCAGTATCTGATTGTAAATTTATGAAAAATATTCTGGAATTTTGGTATGGATTTCTGAGATGTCAGTATGCAAACTGTCATCCTTAAAATAATGACTCTTCCAATAAACAAACTCAGAATTTCAAAAAAAAATTTAGAATATTGTTATTTGGACTCTAAAGAATCTATTCTGGGCGGGTAGATATAGCATGTAAAGTATCACAGGAAACTAGCCAGGCACGGTGGCGCAAGCCTATAATCCTAGTACTTAGGGAGGCTGAGACAGGAGAATCGTGAGTTCAAAGCCAGCCTCAGCAATGGTGAGGCGTGAAGCAACTCAGTGAGACCCTGTCTCTACGTAAAACACAAAATAGGTCTGGGGATGTGGCTCAGTGGTCGAGTGCCGCTGAGTTCAATCTCCAGTACCAAAAAGAAAAAAAAAAGTATTACAGGAAACTGATGAGGTTTAGTTAACACTGTCATCATTTGGAATTTGGATTTTTCCTCAGCATTTACAGGGTTGAGTCTGAAAATGTAAGATTTGTCATCTTATGTGTTTTTACTTAAACATTAAATCTTAATAATTATGCTTTTCCCCTCTTCAACATCAGATAGCAACTATTTATCAGAAAAGCAAAGAAAACTTAAGAGGTGGAGCCTGCTTAGTGTTCATTCTCAATTTGAATTTAAAACTACTTTACTTCTGCTATGCAAGAGTAATGCTATTGTGGTTCACAGTGTATTTTCTGTGGAGAAGATGGTGATATTTTTTAACAAAAACAAAACTTAAGATCTAGATACAGGGACGTTCATTCTCCTGATTAAATCTGAGATCTTTCAAAGTCCAGCTGCTCTAATTTGACTTTTTTTTTCTTTCCTTCCTTCCATTTGTTTGTTTGTTTGTTTACTTATTTATTTTTGGCATTGCTGAGGCTCAACCCCAGAGTCTTGTGCAAGTACTCCATTACTGAGCTACATTCCAACCTGAATTTTAAAATTGGGAAAATTAATAGCTTTCGGATTCTGGAATTTCCAGAATTATATTTATCATTTTTTGAAATGTTAACATATGTGATGGTTATGTTTCTATTCTTTTTGTATGTTTAATCATTTAATAAGACACAAATAATAGCATTTAGAGTTACAGCCTCGACTAGAGTGTCATTAGTAAATCCTGTTAGTGCATAGGATCATTACATGTTTTTTAATAGTCATGTGTCCTGTCCAGTTTTTTGAGGGGTAGTCATAAAAATGAGTTTTTCATGACCTGTAGGATAGGAATGGAGGCCAACATCTATTATACTGCATGGTGTATTTACTTTAAAATTTATATATTTCTTCTGATAGAAATATTAAAATACGTTTTAGTGAATCAAACCTCTAAGTATTATCTTTTAAAACTATGAAAAATAAATGGAGAAGTAAACTATGGTCTGGAGCAAATGAAATAAGTACTATTACTTTAATAAACTATTGTCTTCTCAGGCTCATGAGAGGCTTGAAGATTCAAAACTAGAAGCTGTCAGTGATAATAACTTGGAATTAGTTAATGAAATTCTTGAAGATATCACTCCCCTAATAAATGTGGATGAAAATGTGGCAGAACTGGTTGGTATACTCAAAGAGCCTCACTTCCAGGTAACCTTTCCCTGCAGCTCTTCTCCCTAAGTGACCTATGTTCCTAAAGTTCCTTAGTAATTAATTTCCAGTTTTAGGTGATTTTTTCCTTTGGAGAATTATTTGGGGCCATTTTTTATAAGTATATAAATTCCAACTTAGATATTTTAATATCCTGATATACTGAAGATACCTAAATACACAGATATAACTATACATACTACATAAATGTACAGTTCTATACCAGAAATATATCACCATGGATTTTCCTTTGTGTAGTTAAACAACATCCCTTTTCTACCATCAGACCTCATGCCAGCAAAATTTTTCTCACCGTGAGAGTGTAATTCTTTTTTTCTTTACTTAAACTTCTTTTCCCAGTACTCCTTGGGGTTAATGATGAACATTTTTTAGTATTGCTTCTCAAGACTGTGGTGCAATTTATGATATGGGACAAAGGAGAGCTAAGGATAGAAAATTATTACCAAATGTACTTGTTCCACTGTTAGAAAAATAAGTGCAGTTTATTTAACCTTTGGTCAGTAAATGAGTTAATCATTTTCACCAAGAAGAATCTCCTTTATCAGACAAAGGATAGAAAGGTTTCTTTTAAACTTGAATAAATCAGGACAGTGTGATATTGGGGAGTGTTGAATGAAAATCCTAGAAATTTTCATTTCCTAGAATGAAAATCCTAGAAATACATCCAGTCATATATGGTAACATGTTTTATGACAGAGACACTGCTTTTTAGTGGAGAGCTAATGGTGCTAAGGTGGAAGAATAAGTGTCACCTGTTTTGCATTGCAAATACTAGCACTGAAAATCAAATGGTAACATCCCTTTGCTTTTTCTCAAAGTCTTTATATGACTCTACAATAATGTTACTTGAAAATATGGAGATAACAGTGGGATGGTTCCTACATCAACCAGCATCTTTGTTACAAAAGTCATGGATACACATCAGACACACTTTTTATTCAGGGATGAGTTGATGGGGTCCTTATAAGGTATACTAAGGTATTCAGGTTTTCTCTTGGGAACAGTTGGAATCTTAGGGGAAGAAGGGAATTGTATATATGAGTTTCCAACTCAGGTCTCTGTGTGGCTTCTGGCTGGCAGCCCCTTTCCTTCTTATGATGTCCTATAGAGTATGATACTTCCAGGATTTTTCTGACTGCTGCCTTGCTGTGTTATTCAGTTATGACTTGTATTTCCTGTTACCAGAAGTTCTAGCTAAAAGGTTTATGATTCAAATTCATGATTTAGAGCTACAATTCATCTTAAGTGATGTACAACATGAATTAGACTACATCAGAAGATGTGTAATATCTAATTGCTCACCCCCCCATTGATGATTTGGTTCCTTGATTAAGGATGGCAGTCTACTGTTCTTTAAAATCTCCCCTATGAAGTAATCTAGTCTGTTATTATTCTGACATTATAACAATTGCTAGTTCCTATCGACCATTTACCTTCTGAAGAACACAAATTAATAATCCTTGCCTAGATCAATATTTTCATTAATGGTTATAAAATGACATTTTTCAAATTCTTGTTCTACTTTTATTAGCTATGTTCTTTGATAAATGTAGAGCTTCTCATCAGTGGGGCTGTTACCTTATAGTGGATTTCCTCCTGAAAAGGCACAGATACATTAGATCCTTCTCTTTACCAATTTTCAGAGCAAAGGCTTGTTTAAAATAGCATTTTCATATGGTAACAAATGATATTTTCAGTCTTCTCGTGTTTTAAATAACATTATGGACCTATGGGTTTTTTATTAAAGTGTTTCAATTATAATCACTCTGTGATTTTCAAATTGTGATGGCTTTAGCCAGCTGTGGACAGATTTTAGTATATGAATCTGAAGCATATGAGAATTCTGAACCAGAATATAGGGAGTTAGCAGTGTGTAATTAGTGGTTCAAGTAACAGGAGTGAAAAATACTGCCTGAGAATACAGAGTGGAAAACCAAACACCCCTGCCTAGAGCTTTGAATAATTTCCAGCATTTATAGGAAGAATTCTTACATATGAATTTGGGAGTTCCCTTTGAATTTTTTTCTCCAGTTTCTTATAAATAATTTCATGAAATGGCCAGGAATTACTGATTAAGCCCAGTATCCAGATTGTTTATTTTGTGAACTTAGTGATATTTGTTCCCTTCTTCTATTTTAATTTACTGTTTTGAATTTGTAATCTATTTGCTCAAAAAATTTTTAAATTTAGCATTATGATGAATATGTGCAATTGCCATAAAACTTATTCCTTTAGGATAAAGAATGAAAAACATTTTAAATATATAAAAATATAATAAATTCCTAGAACACCAGATCAAAATCATTCATGATGATAGCACAGATAGTAAATATAGTTTAAAAATGCAGTATATGGAGAATCTTTACTGACTCATTTTTTCCCTCAAAAATGTCTTTTATAGACTAAAACCTTTATTAGTAATAAAATTTTCTATCACTGATAAAAGATGTTGATATTTATTTTCTGATTTGCATTTTTTTAACACATTTTGTCTGCGTAGAAAGTATATCATGTAGCTAGGTGCGGTGGCGCAAGCCTATAATGCCAGCATTTTGGGAGGCTGAGACAGGAGAATCACGAGTTCAGAGCCAACCTCGGCAATGGTGAGGCAGTAAGCAACTCAGTGAGACCCTGTCTCTACATAAAACACAAAATAGGGCTGGGGATGTGGCCAGCCCTATTGAGTGCCCCTGACTGAGTTCAATCTCTGGTACTGGAAAAAAAAGAAAAGAAAAAAGTATATCATGTTACTAACTTAGCAACATAAGAGTAAATATTAGGGTCCTTGTCATTTGGGTTTTTATAATACCTAATAAAATAGGAATTAATGAGCAATACTAAATGATATTGATGACACTGGTTGACAATGAAATTTAGTGCCTTCCCTGCACCAGACTTGGAAACCTAGGTTTGGTTTCCAGTGAGCATGTCATTTTAAAAACATGTGACTAAATTCTTTCAATCTCTTCAGATCTAAGACAAGACTATAATACTATTTGATGATGAAAAATAAAGCTATTTTTATATTTCTTTAAAAAGATTCTATATATATTTGATTCAGTTCATGTTCGGGAATTTAATGATGTACACATGGGAAATTTTTAGTTCTCCACTGGGTTAATGAACTAACAAATTATTTTTAGTAACTTATTCCATCAGTAGCTAATAACCACAGGCTGTGTTCACTTCTTACAGTCACTCTTGGAAGCCCATGATATTGTGGCATCAAAGTGTTATGATTCGCCTCCGTCAAGCCCAGAAATGAATAATTCTTCTCTCAATAATCAGTTATTACCAGTAGATGCCATTCGTATTCTTGGAATTCACAAAAGAGCTGGGGAGCCATTGGTAAGTAGATAAATCCGTGCCTTCTTAAATCTGAAATGTAAATAAGTTGTGACTCTCAAACACTTATCTGTTTTTTTTTTCTTAATCTGAAAACTTTTTTACCAGTCTTTTTGACCTGTGTATAAACACACAGCTGACAGTCTCTCAACTTGATTGAGTATATAAAACTAGAAAGAAAAGTTTAACTTAGAATTAGATGTTAGAAGTATGCCACTAGGTATCAAAATTCAAAAGGTAACTACTTCAATTCTTCCTGCCTTTAAAAAAATAACTCAGTTTGCTTACTAATGATAGTATTAAAACATGGTAGAAAGTTATTATTAAATATTGAACTCATTGTTTAAATACCTGCAAGTAGTGAAGTTCACTGTTTCTGCTGTTGTGGATCGTAAGAATAGTGAAGTGGAGAAAAGAAAAAGCCAGAAATAAGTCTTATCAGAATGCACAAATACCCTTTCATGTTTCCGTGAGCTTCCTTTTATCTTGTGGAATGCAGCCTAGATACTAGCAACTGTTTCATTTTTAGGGCTAACCTTACCAAGAAAGTTCTTTTTGATGAAGTGGTATATATTCTTACAGTTGCACCTAGCTTAATGGGATTAAAATATTAAGATAGGAGAGATCGTGGGAAAAATAAGAACAACTTATCTACTTTGGGAATTATTTTATATTTATGAATATTAATCTATTATTAATGAAATAAAATAAATGGTAATTCTATTTCTTATTTCCTATAGGGTGTAACATTCAGGGTAGAAAACAATGATCTGGTAATTGCCCGAATCCTTCATGGAGGAATGATAGATCGACAAGGTCTCCTTCATGTAGGAGATATCATCAAAGAAGTAAATGGTCATGAGGTTGGAAACAACCCAAAGGAATTACAAGAATTACTGAAAAATATTAGTGGAAGTGTTACCTTAAAAATTTTACCAAGTTATAGAGATACCATTACTCCTCAACAGGTTAGTAATACAATTTTTGGTAATATTAAGAATACCTAATCACTCTGTTAGATATAACCCACCAGTTGCTACCATTTTTGCTAAAAAAAAAAAAAAAAGAACTATCTACTTTAATTGTTCTGAATTGACTTATTTTGTCATGAGTGAATTAATGAATTTTTAAGTAACACTATCTTGCTATTATAAAGGAAAGAGAGCATTTCTTTGTGAACACTGTGAACTCTGTCATTACATCTAGGTATCAGAAAAACCATAAAGCCTTTTAAATATTAATGTATAAGCATTTTTGACATTTGTTCCAGGCTTATTAGGGCTTTTGAGAGGATGTTGTGTGTATCAATTCCAGATTAGTGTTCATGTGATAGGCTAAATGAAAAATGAAGCCAAAAGGAGAATGGATACAGATTGAAGAAAATCTTGGACACCTGGGTTGCACACATTTGATCTGTATTTTAGGTAAAATAGATATTTGAATGAGGGAATATTTTAATGATCAAGACCATCTAGGTAAACAAGTGGCTGCTGTTATGATGGTGATGATGAGGTAGCAGTTGTATGATGAAATTATAAAGAAGGAAAGTACACAAAAAGAATTGAAAATTATAGTAGTATTGGAACTGAAAAGAGGATTTCCAAGCCTAGGAAACAGAAATAGGAAATATACATAAGTTTTTAGATTGATGCCTCTAATGTTCAGGTTTATTCCAGAAATTTATTATTTGATGTAGGAATGAAATTTGACATTTTATTGTATAAAATACTGCCAGAGTATCATGTTATAGTATATTATTAATACTAGAGTATAAGAACCTTGTTTTTATATTTCCATATAATTCTTCAAAATAACTTTTGTTGAATGCCTATTTTAAACTGTTCTCTGGAAGATAGGATAGACTATTTAGCTTTGAATTCTACCAAATAAATGGAGCTTCTGAAAATAATAGGTTTATAATGGATTTTGATTGAAATGAAGGTGGAGACCTGTCTTGCACTTCAGTAGACTGAAAGAGTAAAATCTAAGTTTTGTTATTTTTTTATTGTGTGTGAATTGTGATAGGAATATTCCTTCTCTCCCCCGTGGTCTTAGCTTCAGAATTCCTACAGTTCACCATGGCTATAATGGACTTTACAGGCAAAATAAATTTTTGTAATGTTGATTCCTATGTAGATTCTGTATCTTTCTTATGAAAATTTTTTATTTGTTCTAATTCATTATACATGACAGAAGAATGCATTTTGACATAGCATACATAAATGGAGTAGAATTTCTCATTTTTCTGGTTATATATGATGTAGAGTTATACATGATGTAGAGTTATACAGGTCGTGTAATCATATATGCACATAGGTTAATAATGTCTTATTCATTGTACTATCATTCCTACTCCCATACTCCTCCCCCTACCTTCACTCTCTTCTGTCTTATCCAAAGTATCTCTCTTCTTCCCTACCGCTCCCCCCATTATGAATTAGCATCCGCATCTGATACAGAGAAAACATTTGGCCTTTGGTTCTTTGGATTGGCTTATTTCACTTAGCATGATATTCTCCAGTTTCATCCATTTACCGGCAAATGCCATACTTTCATTCTTCTTTAAGACTGAGTAATATTCCACTGTGTATATATACCACAGTTTATCCATTCATCTGTTGAAGGGCACCCAAGTTCCATAGTTTAGCTATTGTAATTGAGCTGCTATAAACACTGATGTGGTTGTGTCATGTTGATTTTAAGTCCTTTCAGTGTAAACTGAGGAGTGGGATAACTCAAATGGTGATCCCATTCCAGGTTTTCTGAGGAATCTCCATACTTCTTTCCATAGTGGTTGCACTAATTTGCAATCTCACCAGCAATGTATGAGTATACCTTTTCCCACACATCCTCACTAATATTTATTGTTGCTTGTATTCTTGATAATTGCCATTTTGACTGGAGGGAGATGGAATCTCAGTGTAGTTTTGATTTGCATAGATTCTGTATCTTATACATGGAATAGCATGGAATGTGTGGATATTTAGTCTTGGCTTAAGTATATTTCCCTATCCCATACCTTCTGAAACTCTGCCTTTCACTTAGCCTTTAGACATGGGGGAGGGGGATTGAAGTAGGGGAGAAAAGGTCATACAAGCCTATGAAGCAGACTTGGGCCTATCCAACCATAAAAATGGAAAGACTATAACATGAAAGATCCCAAAGGAGGACTAACACATATCTAAAGTGGAACTTTTGAAAAAATGAACAGGGGAGCTATTACTCATTAGATTAGAATAATAGGCATTGGGAGTCTTGCTATGGAAGTTGGGGCCTAATCTGACGTGATGAAGATTTGGGCCTATTTTCTTCTCAATTAGACGCAGGGTCCCTGGTCTAATTCCTAGGTCTTTGATCCACTTTGAGTTGGGTTTTGTGCATGGTGAGAGATAGGGGTTTATTTCATTTTGCTGCATATGGATTTCCAGTTTTCCCAGCACTATTTGTTGAAGAAGCTATCTTTTCTCCAGTGTATGTTTTTGGCACTTTTGTCTAGTCTGAGATAACTGTATTTATGTGGGTTTGTCGCTGTGTCTTCTATTCTATACCATTGGTTTACATGTCTATTTTGGTGCCAATACCATGCTGTTTTTGTTATAGCTTTGTAGTATAGTTTAAGGTCTGGTATTGTGATGCTGCATGCTTCACTCTTCTTGCTCAGGATTGCTTTGACTATTCTGGTTCTCTTATTTTTCCAAATGAATTTCATGATTGCCTTTTCTATTTCTATAAGAAATGACTTTGGGATTTTAATTGGGATTGCATTGAATCTGTATAGAACTTTGGGTAGTATGGCCATTTTGACAATATTGATTCTGCCTATCCAAGAGCATAGGAGAACTTTCCATCTTCTAAGATCTTCTTCAGTTTCTTTCTTTAGTGTCTTGTAGTTTTCATTGTAGAGTTCTTTCGCCACTCTTGTTAGATTGATTCCCAAGTTTTTTATTTTTTTGAGGTTATTGTGAATGGAGTAGTTTTCCTAATTTCTCTTTCAGAGGACTCATTGCTGATGTACAGAAATGCTCTTGATTTATGGGTATTCATTTTATATCCTGCAACTTTGCTGAATTCATTTATTCTAGAAGTTTTCTGGTGGAATTTTTGAATCCTCCAAGTATATCATGTCGTCTGCAAGTAATGATAGTTTGCAAGAAATAAAAGCAAGAATCAATAAATGGGATGGATTTAAACTAAAAAGCTTCTTCTCAACAAAAGAAACAATGAGGTGAACAGACAGCCTATATTCTGGGAGCAAATTTTTTTCCACCCGCACATCAGATAGAGCACTGATCTCCAGGATTATGAAGAACTCAAAAAACTTAACACCAAAAAAAAACAAGCAACCTT
>PVHX01023348.1:0-25930 GCA_004024805.1 Geosciurus inauris
AAAATGTTCAACATCTTTAGCAATCAGAGAAATGCAAATCAAAACTACCCTAAGATTTCATCTCACACCAGTCAGAATGGCAATTATCAAGAATACAAACAACAATAAGTGTTGGCAAGGTTGTGGGGAAAAAGGCACGCTCATACATTGCTGGTGGAACTGCAAATTGGTACAACCAATCTGGAAAGCAGTATGGAGAATCCTTAGAAAACTTGGAATGGAACCACCATTTGAGCCTGCTATCCCACTCCTAGGTCTATACCCAGAAGACTTAAAAACAGCAAACTACAGTGCTGCAGCCACCTCAATATTTATAGCAGCTCAATTCACAATAGCTAAACTGTGGAACCAACCAAGATGCCCTTCGATAGATGACTGGATAAAGAAACTGTGGTATATATACACAATGGAATATTACTCAGCAATAAGAAAGAATAAAATTATGGCATTTGCAGGTAAATGGATGGAGTTGGAGAATATCATGCTAAATGAAGTAAGTCAATCTCAGAAAACCAAATGCCAAATGTACTCATTGATAAGTGGATGCTGATCCAAAATGTGGGGAAGGACATGGGAACAATGGTGGATCTCTGTGCACAGGGGTGTAAGGGGGGAGGGGGCATGGGGATAGCAAAGGGTGGTGGAATATGATGGTCATAATAACCCTAACTTTATGTATGACTGCAGATATGTTGTGATTCTATACAACTTACAACTAGAGAATTGATATATTATCCTCTATCTATGTACAATGAATCAACTTGCACTGTTAACATGTAAGCCTAAATAAAAAAAATAAAATAAAATTATGAAGAAACAAAAAAATAAATAAATAAAAAATAAAAACTAAAAATGGCTGGGGATGTGGCTCAGTGTTTAAGTGCCCCTGAATTCAATCCCTGATACAAATAAATAAATAAATAAATAAAGTTCATTATGTAGACCAAATGTTACAAAAAGAAGTAATTAAAGATTAAAGTACAATCAGACTTTTTAAAAAGAAAAGCTAATTAAAAGGAAAATTCATTGACATTTCAAAGAAAAAAAAGCTCTGATGTGGTGAGTGGTGCCAGATTTGCCTTCTCACCAAAAACAACTAAAAAGTGGACAAAATATATAAGTAAAAAATTTTCAGTCACTGAACAACAGGAAGTTCAGTACTTTGATTCTTGGGGGAAGAAAACATTAGGGTAAGTTTTATGGTCATTTGGTTCTGCCTGGCTTTCCTGATACATTCCAAAAAGTTAGTACCAAAGCTAAACAATGATATTGCTAATCTGAGAAGGCAGAGAGTGAAGTTCTCAGCTGCTGAAGCAGATGAAAAATGTCAAAGCAATGTACCAGACACAAAGGCACTATGTTAGTGCCCAGAACTACGATTTATCAAATAAGGGAGACCAGAGAAATGGATGACATTATTAGAGTGCTAAAAGCAAAATATGCACATTGTCAACCTAAATGCTTACATCCAGCTAAAATTATATTTAAAAATTAGGGTGAAATGAAAACGTGTTACGTAAGTGAAACCTATAAGGATTCAAAAACAAAAACAACCTGCCTGCTCAAAAATGCTAAACAAAGTTTTCAACCTGAAGTCAAATAACATGAGAAAGACATTTATTTAATGAATGAAGAATAACAGAAATACCAATATACAGGTAACTATAAATTATTATGCTCTTTTTGATCTTCTCATCATTTCTTTGGAAATGAAATTGATTATTGAAAGAAAAAATATAACATTGCATTGTAGGATTTCTTAAATATTTGTCAACGGAATGAAGGATGAGTGATGATTATAATTTTACTTGAATACATACAGAATGAACTTTAAGAAGATTGATAAATGAAGGATATATATTTTTCAAAGTTTTTAAACCAACTACTAAATAATAATGCAAAAAGAAATAGCTAAAAATCCAACAAAGAGATGAAAATGAAATACTCAACACTAATAGAGTAAACCAAAAGAAAGCAGGCATAGGAGAGGAAAAGAAAAGTTGGGACAACTAGAAAACAAACAGCAAGATAGTAGATTTATTCCAGTCATATCAATAACCACATTAAATATTAACAAACTAAACATTGAGATTGTCAGATCAGATAAAAAAAGCAAGCCCAATTCTCTAAGGTGTAAAAAGAAACACACTTTAACATAATGGCACAATTATATTAAGAGAAAAACAAAAGAACAAAATGTACTTTGCAAATATTTAAGCATAAAAAAAGCTTATATAGCAATACTAATCACAGATAAAGTAGATTTCAAGATAGGATTATTAATAGAGAGTAAAGACATTTGAAAATAATTATAAAAGGCTAAAAAAATCTTCAGAAATACCTTGCAGTTTTTTGTTTGTTTGTTTGTTTGTTTGTTTGTTTTTGGTACCGAGGATTGAACTCAGGGGCACTCAACCATTGAGTTCCATCCCCAGCCCTATTTTGTGATATATGTAGAGACAGGGTCTCACTGAGTTGCTTAGCCCTACAGTTTTAAAATGAGCATGTAGCTAATCTCATAGACTCAAAATAATCAAAGACTGGCAAAACTATAGGGAAAAACAGACAACTGAAGATGTAGTTGGAGATTTTAACTTCCTCTCTTAGTAAATAATTGAACAATATAAACAAAAATATCTACCAAGCATTGAAAAAAAAATGATGCTAAATAGAGGACCTTCCCACCTTGTTTTACGACACCACCATAACCTTGATATTATTATAAAAATATAACAAATAAAAGATATTACACCAAAGAGAATTAAGGATCAAGATCCATCATTCATATAGTTCCAAAAATGATATAAAATGCTAGCAGATTGAATTTAGCAATACATATGAAGAAAAGTACACATGATCGGGTTGAATCCATCACAAGAGTGTAAGATTTATTTAACATTAAAAAGTTACTGGACATAGTAATTTACCACATTAGTTCAATACGATCAGCTGACAAAATGGGAAACAACATTTGACAAAATTCAACCATCATTCATGGTAAACCTTCCCCCAAAAAAGTAGGAATAAAAAGTAAATCTCTTGGTCTGAAAAAGGGCAGTCTTTTCAAATATATCCTAAAAAGTCATAGTTATATCATACTTAACAATGATTTATTCAATTATTTTGTTTTACATTTGAGAAGAAAGTTAGGTTATCCATTCCGGTCACCCCAATTAAACATGGGTTTGAAGACACCAGCCAATGCCTTAAGGCAGGACAAAGAAAGGAAAGCGGGAAGGGAGATTGGAAGATTTAAAATGAGTTTTATTCACAGACACATTTTTTTTTTTTAAGAAAATACAAGGGAATCTAAAAAACACCTCAAAGCTATTAATTTAGGAATGTGGCTGAAAGCACATGAAAGAGAATACAAAAAGAAAAAGAAATGGAGGAAGACCTCAATAGATCAGCAATGCTTTATTAACTCATCACTGCGTTAATAAAGCAAATGTGCAACGAAGGGGCACATTTTCAAAGGGACCATGGCGGCTGGGCTATAATAAGGGTCTGGGTTTGATAAGGTTTAGCAAGGCCAAGCCATGGGAGGAATTTTGGTGGTGGTGTCATTTAGGGCGGGGCAGGAGGCTGGGTAGGAGAATAGTTGTATATAAGAGAAGTTCCTTGGGGCCATGTTTTACTGAGGCCAGCCAGTTCAGCTATAGGTGGGGGCCAGATGCAATTCCCTTCTGTTATTTTTCCCATTTTTCCCTTCCTGCCTTCCCTCCAGCTGAGGCCTGGGCTTTTAAATGACAAAAGCTTCCATTTACCACAGATATTTTCCCACATACCTGACTAGGGGCAGTGTAGAGGAACTTTAGCAGATAAGGGAAATTGAGAAAAATCAGAGTCCTCAGTTTCCTTCCAACCACCACACCCCCAGAAGTGGCAAAATTTCCACCTCTTTGGAAGTGGCAATATACAAGATCAATATACAAAAATCAATTAATAATATATTTATATACTGCAGTAAACAACTGGAAAAAATAAATTAAAAAATAATTGCAATACAATATAGACAAAATTATAGCTTGTCCTTAAAAAGTTAATGAAAGATGAGCAAAACTTTATTTAATACTAAACATGCTTCAAGAAGTTTTTAGAAAACCAAATGAATGAAGATATGCCATGTTAATAAATTAGGAGACTTAATATTGTCAAAATAACCCAGTGAGATTTTTTTATGTAGAAAATGACAAGTAAGTTCTAAAGGAAATGCAAAAGAGCTACAACAGCCAAAACAATCTTGAAAAAAAGCAAAGTTGGAGGGTTCACACTGTCTGATTTAAAATTATAAGGACTCAGTAATCAAGACAGCCTAGTATTAGTGTAAGGATAGAAATCAGTAGAACAGAATGCAGGAAGAGACCCACACTTAGGTGGTCAATCGCCCTTTGGATACAAGGGTGTCATAGTAATTCAATGGGGAAAGGAAAGTCGTTTAAATAGATGATATGGGACAATTAGATAAATATGTGGGAAGGGCCCATGTCTGAACACTGAATTGACATATTGAGTTATGAACAATGGTCTGAGATGCTCTTGGCTTCAAGGAACAGTAGTTGAACTTCTGAATTCACTGTTGCCTCCCTGCTACCCCTTCTTGTGTTACTTTCTTACATTCACAAGATATTAAAAGTTACAGCAAAAACAAAATTGTTTCAACAAATCTCAGCTACATGTTATAGAATAAATACTGTGCTATGTGGATGTAGGAAAAATAAAATGAGATCTTTTAAAGTCTGATAGAAAAGGGACTGATCACATTAAATGCCTGGAAAAAGAGACAACATATTAGAGTGCATTTGGTAGAAGAAACTTCAGGCATCTAAGTTGGTTCCACAGTTTAGCTATTGTGAATTGAGCTGCTATAAATATTGAAGTGGCTGCAGCACTGTAGTATGCTGTTTTTAAGTCTTTTGGGTATAGACCTAGGAGTGGGATAGCAGGCTACTAGGATTTGGTGGATTAACAATTTTTAATGTAGTTTATAGATTACAATCAAGGGCCTAACTTTATTTCCATATGAGCAAAATTCCTAGATCATTAGGAGAAAAAGTTTGAGATGTTTGTTATTGAACATTGACTTCAGTAGTATTTAAATTCTTTTTCTAAAAAAAAATGTTTTTACTAGTTATTGAGGGACATTTATTTATTTATTTATTTATTTATTTATTTGCAGTGCTGAGAATCAAATCCACTGGCTCAACATGCTAGGAAAGCATTCTCCCACTGAGCCACAACTTCAGCCCCCAAGTTCTTAAATTTAAGAATTTAAATAGGGGGCTGGGCTTGTGGCTCAGTGGTAGAGCACTTGCCTAGCATATGTGAGGCACTGGGTTCGATTCTCAGCACCACATATAAATAAATGAATAAAATAAAGGTCCATCCACATCTAAGAAATATTTTTAAAAAAGAACTTGAGATAAATATATTATAAAAATTGATATAATCATTTACAAACCCATTTTTAAGCTAAAGAATTAGACTTGGAATGTTCTCTCCACACTAATACCTGAGGTTCTTTTCATTAGAACTCTAATACTTATAAAAAATAATGACAATCAAACTTGACAGGCAGCAGAGTACCTGCAATGGAGTTTTGTCAAATAGGCACTCAATAAATATGGGTTGATAAATAAATGTTTAAGTAAATGGACAATCAATGAACACTAAGAGCCAGAAGATTTCGTTTTACTGAAAATCACATCATCTTTGGAGGTTTTGTTTCTTCACTTGTAAAACAGAAATAATAATACTTGCCTGTCCCACACAACTGCTATACAAATAAGAAGAAATATTTGATGGGAAAGCAATTTAAAATGGAGATGGAAATATAAACTAATCCTTTTGAGACTATAGGAAAAAGCCATATTTTTTGACTACTTACAAAGGGCCAACAGTAAATTCATTTCATTGAAACATCAACAAGTCTAGAGGAAATTGGTGCTTGTAAAAAGTGACCACTCTTGTGGAGCTGAATGAACACACCTCTGGAATGCGAGCTTCACACAGACCTTTGTTATCAGCTGGACAAAGAGGTGACAATAGTTCCTTTATTTCTTAGATTTATTGCTCTAACTACAAGAGGATTGTTTTCTACATCTAGAGAAGCCAGAGATTCAGCAAGAAATATGTTTTAACCAAATGGTAGAATGATCCTTAGTGTTTTTATCCAAATAAACAAAAAACCCCAAAGCAATTGTGAAAGGAAACCAAAGAAAATAGCTCCTCTATTATCTTTATTTTAGGTCAAACTATTTGGAAGCAAGTCACCACATTTTGGCTCAGGACTAATAGTATTACCCACTGAACTTACCAGAATGGGAAATGCTAAGGTTTGCATTCTAAATATCCACAATTGCTTTTTCTTTATGTGACCAATGTTCCCTGATCTACACCATAATTTGATGGCAAAAGGGACAGAAATGAGCCTGGTTAATAAAATAGTTTGATACCAGGGTAAGGACTAATACAAGTGTATGTATTTTTTTTTTTTTTTAACTTTCCCAAATGTTGCAGATTCTTAAAGGAAAACCTTTTCAGAATTTGTTACCTTAAATTTTTTAAAATTTTCTGGAACAAACAACATGATAGTGTTATCAAGCTATCTAGGGAGCAGTCCCAAGTATAAGGGATTCAGGTATTTTCCATAGTCATACCTCTATTTAGCACACACACAAAAATTGAAGCTTACCAATTCCCATATTAACCAAGATTACTATAAAAATCTTTTCCTCTAAGTTCCCCACATATTCAGCACTGAGAATATTATAGTTTGCTTTGCCTCCCAATTATAATGTATGTAGTTAGAACAGCACTTGATAAGTAGGCGCATGTTACTTATCAAGTGCTGTTCTAGGGATTCAAGAATTATTTATTAAATGAAAGTGCGAATGAGTGAAATAGAAACTTTGAAATCCTAGAATGTATAGTCTAAAATCTTTTTTTTCCAGGTTATATTTACACTGGAATAAATCTAACTTTTCTCATGGTTAATTCTGTAGTTTATCTGTCTCAACATTACTTTCATGTAGCTTGCATTTTTGGTTTGGGAACGCATCTAACGTGGAGCTTTTTTGCCAGTTTTGCTTCTGTTTTTGTCTTTGTCTCCATTTATGGTCATCAGTAATTTTTAAAGTATCCTTTAAAAGCTCAAAAAAGCTTGTATTGGGGTTGGTGTTGTGGCTCAGTGGTAGAATGCTTGCCCAGGACATGTGAGGCACTGGGTTCGATCCCCAGCACCACGTAAAAAAAATTTAAATAAACAAAATAAAGGTGTTGTGTCCATCTACAACTAAAAGTATTTTTTTAAAATATTTTTTATTAGTTGTAGATGGACACAGTATCTTTATTTTATTTATGTATTTATATGTGGTGCTGAGGATCAAACCCAGTGCCTCACCCATGCGAGGCAAGCGCTCTACCACTGAGCCACAATCCCAGCCCCTAAAAGTATTTTTTTTATAAAAAGCTTGAATTGTTTGTTTTTAAAATTATTTTCTTTTTTTCTAATTTGCTACTGATAAAAATGAAACCTGATTTTCACACCTTGATCTTTATCCAATCACATATTGCTGAAGCTCTCCAGTGTAGTGCTGAATGGTCAAAATGGAAAATGGTTTGTCTTCCTAAACTAATGAGAATATTGTACTATCATATCTATTGTTTATTGTGTTTCTTTAAATAAAGACTCTTATTCTGTTTTATGAACTTTTTTTATATTCTTAGGTTGATCACTGTTTTTTTTAAATAACAAATTGTTGAATTTCATCAAATGTGTCTACATCTATTGTTGTTACTATTATTATTACTGAATACAAAATTGAAATAATTTGAAAACAACTTGTAAAAATTTTTATTTGGGCTTGTGCACCTGACTCCTCTCTCTACTGTTTTAATTTTGTGGAGACTCATAGGACCTCATTCTTAACACATTTTCACGTTTGTCTTTCTCTCTCCCTTGTCTCTACAATCTCAGCTGTCTATGATTATATTTAGTACATGTGGCATTATTTTCAACATAACACACATTTGTAAAGCATCTACTAGGTTCTAAATATGACCTCAAGCTCCTCTTCTGTTTTTGTTTTTGTTTTTTGTTTTTTTTTTCCAGTACTTGGTTTGAATCCAGGGGCCCTACCAGAGTGTCATACCCCCAACCTTTATTTATTTTTTACTTTGAGACACAGGAAAAAATTTTATTTGTACATTATAATCATTCATAAAAGTGGGATTCATTATGCTGTATTCTTACATGTACATGCACATAACATGCTTTTATCAATCTCATTCCTCAGTACCTTCCCTTTGCCTCCCCATATCCCTCCCCTTGCCTTTATCCATTTGCTCTATGCAACTGACCTCATGTCTATCATAATTATTATTATTATTACTTCAACTAGCACATTATAATTATACATATAAGCAGGATTTATTGTGGTATATTCATACATGGACATAGTATATTTTGGTAGATTTCATTTGCCAGTACTCCCACATGCCACATGCTCTCCTCCCTCCTTCCTTTTATTTTTTTTTGTACCAGGAATTAAACCTCGGATGTTTAACCATGGAGCTACATCCCCAGCCCTTTTTATTTTTTTATTTTGAGATGGGGTCTCACTGAGTTGCTTGGGGCCTCCCTAAATTTCTGAGACAGGCCTGAATTTATAATCCTCCTGCCTCAGCCTCCTGAACTGCTGGGATTACAGGCATGAGCCACCCAGCCCTTGCTCTTCTCTCGATCTTGAGCCCCCTTCCTCTGCCTGCACTGGGCCTTTAATTCAGAAACCAGGGAGGGACAATGTGGGGTTAGAAAAGACAAACAGATACACACAGAGAGAAAGCTGAGACCAGGTGGGACATCATTCCCCAATAGAAAATGAATGACATAGAGCAAGCTCAGTAAGTTTATTATATAATATACATTAACATCAAAAGGATTTTCTGTAAGAAAGTTTCTTCAAGGCAAGCAGGCTGAAGGATGAAGTTCTGGGCAGCTAATTATAATTTTATTATCTTTTTTGCACTCATAATTCTCTACCCCCCACCCCCTGCAGCTGGTGTCTAAACTGGTCAAGACTGATAGTGCCTGACATGCACAGAACCTCCTTTGAGTAGGGCATCACCATAGCAACTGGGCAGTCTTAACCTGCAGTCTTTGCACAGGAAATTCCTAGTGCAGCCTCTCCTGCCACAGAGCAATCAGAGACCTTGATTCAAATCACTGTTCCCCACACTCTTCTATGAAAACAAATTCTTTAGGCTTTTGCGTCTATATTCATAAGTAATTGTATATAATTTAATTTCATGGACTCACTCTGACTAATATTGGTATTAAACTAGCTTTAGTAAGTAAATTAGAGGGATTTCCCTTTCTATTTTTTTTATTCTCTGAGACACTGTGCATAACATTTTAATTATTAAAAATAATAAAATTTGCTAAGCATAATGGTGTATGCCTATAATCCCAGCTACTCAGGAGGCTGAGATAGAAGGATTGCAATTTTAAGGCCATCCTGGGCAATGTAGAAAGAAGCTGTCTCAAAATAAAATAACAAAAAGGTTAAGGATATATCTCAGTGCTTGCCTAGCATGTGAGAAACCCTGAATTTAATCCCCAGTACTGAAAATAAATAAATAAAATAACAAAATTTATCAAGTATTTGTTTTGTGTCACACGTTATTCTAGTGCTAACTCATTTAATTCTCACAAAAGTATATGAGGAAAAAATACTATTATCCTCATATTACATATGAAAGATTCAGACAGACTAGTACCTGGAATCAAATTAGAAATCTCTAAAGATAACAGGAAATTTTCAAATAATTAGAAACTAACCAATATATAATAATAATAATAAGAAGAAGAAGAAGAAGAAGAAGAAGAGGAGGAGGAGGAGGAGGAGAAGGAAGAGGAGGAGAAGGAAGAAGAAGATGACGTTATTTCTTCTAAATAATCACTGGGTCAAAAGGAAGTTTTAGGGAAAATCAAATTCATTGAATTGAATGCAGAAGAAAACATGTCAAAATGTGTGAGACAGTAGCAAAGAAGCTGAGAGAAATTATGGCACAAAATGATTACATTAGAAAAGAGAAAAAGTCTCTAATAACCTAAAATCTCACCTGAGGAACCAAGAAAAAAAATAAAAATCAATACAAGCAAGCAAAAGGAAGAAAATAATAAGAAGAACAGAAATCAATAAACTTTGAAATAGAAAACAATAAGCTATCTCTGGGGGAAAACTCAATAAAATTGACAAAGGCCTAGTAAGACTGACAAATGAAAGAGGAGAGAAGATATGTCTTACTAATATCAAAAATTAAATGAGGATATCAATGCACACCCTATAAACATCAAAAGGATAATAAGGAAATGCAATGAAGAACTCTATGCATAAATTGACAACTTAAATGAAATGGGCTAACTACTAAAAAAAGTTGAATTTGCAATTCAAAAACTCTCAAAAAAGAAGTGCTCAGTTCAAGATGGTTTTACTGGGGATTCTAACAAACATTGAAGGAAAAATTAGCATCATTTCTACACATCCTCTTCAAAAAAAAAGAAAAAAGAAAAAGAGGAAACAACTCCCAATTCATTTTATTAAACTAGTATTACCCTTATATCAAATAAGACAAAAACAGTACAAAAACAAAGAACTATGGATCAATGAACTTTATGAGTATAAATACAGAACTTCTTAAGAAAATATTAGCAGCCAGGCGCGGTGGAGTACATCTGTAATCCCAGCACTTTGGGAGGCTGAGACAGGAGAATCGCGAGTTCAAAGCCAGCCTCAGCAATGGCGAGGTGCTAAGCAACTCAGTGAGACCCTGTCTCTACATAAAACACAAAATAGGGCTGGGGATGTGGTTCAGTGGTCAAGTACCCCTGAGTTCAATCCTCGGGTACCAAAAAAAGAAAAAAGAAAATATTAGCAAGTAGAATCCTTTAGCATATAAAAAGTCTTTAAAAACACAGCACCTCAGTGGGGTTTATTTCAGGAATGCAAAGCTGGGTAAATATTTGAGAAACATTCAATATAATTTACCAGATTACCACGTTAACTAGGAAAAAATCTCATAATCATATCAAGTGATATGGAAACAGTATTTGACCAAATTTGACTAAATTATACATGATGGTGACAGACTAAATATCACCTCTCCCACCCTTTAACTGGGAAAGAAGAGGATTTCTGTTCTCATTACCTTTAAATCAAAACAGTATGGGAAGTACTAGTCAATGCAGTACACAAAAAAGAAATAAAAATAACACAGATCAGAAATAGAGCAACAAACTGTCTTTATTTGCAAATGACAATTATCTATGCAGAAAATCCAAGGAATCTATAAAAAAAAATTCCTTAAATAAGTAAGCTCAGCAAGGTCACATACAAGAGACAAGATAAGTAAAAACAAAAAATCTGCCTTTCTATTTATGACCAATGAACATCTAGCCACCAAAATTATTTCATTTACAACAAAATAATCAACAAAACATGTCTAAGATGTATATGCTGAAAACTATAAAGCACTGATGAAAGAAACCAAAAAAGATACAGACAAAGGGGAAAACACTGTGCTCATGAATTAAAAGACTAAATAATAAAGATATTAATTATCCTTACTTTGGCATTTAGACTTAATATAATTCCTATGAAAATTCCAGCAGAATTTTTGTAGCCATAAATAAAGTTATCCTAACATTTATATGAAAAGGCTCAGGAACTAGAGTTGTTACTGAACAAATTTCCAGAGAGTTATACTTAGAAAATAGAGGCCACTTCCAAGTAACAATGAACTACATTATTCCTCTATGTCACTTCTTGAAATGATGACATTACAGAAAGGGAGAACATGCTACTGGTTGACAGGAGTTAAAGAGATGGAGGTAGTGGGGCTGGGGTTGTGGCTCAGTGGTGGAGTGCTTGCCTTACACGTGTGAGGTACTGGGTTCAATCCTCAGCACCACATAAAACAAAGATATTGTGTCCATCTACAACTTAAAAAAAAATTTAAAAAAAAGAGATGGTGGTAGAGGGAAGTGATGGGGCTGTAAAAGGACATCATAAAGAATACTGTGATGATGGAAATGGGCTATGTCTTGGCTATATTAATGTCAACATATTGGTGGTGACATTGTCCTGGTTTTGCAAGCTGTTAACCTTGGGGGATACTGCACAAATGGTACAATATTATTTCTTACAATTGTACATGAATCTATAATTATCTCAAAATCATACATTTAATTTAATTTTTTTAAAGTCTATGCAAAAGAAGAAGAAGAGGTGGACAGGTAGAGATGATGCTATCCAAGAGTCCTGCTTACCTTCTAAGTACAAAATAATCTTATTTATAGACTATCTAAACTTTTCTGGATTATAGAGTTAAAGTGATAGTTTCCCATCATTTGACGATACTATAAACTCAGTGCCAATGCATGAAAGAAATAAAAAGAACATTACACTTCTGAATAATATCAACATCTAAAATAAAATACCAGGAAGTAATTACTTTAATTACTTCCAAGAATGGTAAGATGATTTAACATTGAGAAATTAATTAACAATATTTATGCTACTAATAGATCAAACAATAATGGTAACCTTGATTTACCAGAAAAAGCATTTCCAAATGAGAACTCATAGCAAAATGTGAATAAATATTCATTAATAGGTTAAGCCATATCTTTCTGAAACAAACTGCCAGAATTATACTGTACAGTGAAATGCTAGAATACTGACATTAAACATTAAAAGTTCTATTAACATTAAAAATAGCAAGATAGCCACTATTCCCACTATTATAGTCTTCTGTCCCTTCATAATGTCAATCAAAAAAATCAAAACATCTGAAATACATTTGAGGAAAACTAAAACCTACTATGAAATATAAAAGATATACACAAATGGAAAGACAAATTTTTATATTCCTTGAAGACAAAGTTTAATGTAAGGAACATGCATTTCATCAGCAAACTTATCTAAATATAAAAAATGATCCCAATTATATCTTAATAATACTTTTTAAAATTGATAAAATATTTCTAAATAGATCTTTCTGTACTTGCTATTAAACATCATTCCTGTGTTCATTTACTCATTAACTATTTATTGTAACTGTGATAGGCTAAGCACTAAGCCAGACCAAGGGATTGCTGAATAAAAGTGTAATACTATATATATCTGGTTCCCACTTTTGTAAAATATGCTTTCATATACAAATAGAAGGAGATATATCTAACTGTGAGGTCTAGTTATGTCAAGGAACTAGGAATTTGGGTGACAATTTTCTAGGTTTTGATTATCTTTATTTTTGTAGTGAGGAAATTACCTGTGTAATTTTTGTTAAAGAAAATAATAGTTTAAAAAAGTGAAGAGATTGTTGGTAGTATATGACTGCATTAAATTCAGGAATACAAGAGATGAGAATGATATAAAAAACAAAATCCATCTAACTTTTGCATAGCCCACCAGGTTTTAGTCAAAATATTTTTATCTTTGCTACAAAGATGTTCTTGAATATGGGAACACAGACATCCATGCTTAATTAACATAATAAAAAATAGAGTTCCCAACTCTGGTAACTGTACTAACTCTTCATTTTCAGTAAATATTTTAGTAATTTTTTCTGATGTGTCCACCAATATATTAAGGACTCAATTTACTATTTGTCTATTTACGTTTGCATGTGTGTATAACAATTATACATATATAATGAATCAAATGCAGATTTCCATCTTTCCCAGATTTGTAGTACATATAAATTAAATTGCTGCCAGTTTGCTTTTAAAGTAACTAATAAGTCCCTGCCACAATAATATTTGTTTCTGCCTTAGCTGTTCTTTCTGATGCTTAGTTCATATAAAGGTTTTAATTCCCTCACCCATAAATGTAGCGTAGCCCATGTATTAGTATTGTTTCCTTTTATCAGACAATAAAAAAAAAAAGTCCAGAACCTGGGCACGGGTGGTACACTCCTGTAATCCCAGCACTTTGGGAGGCTGAGACAGGAGAATTGCAAGTTCAAAGCCAGCCTCAGCAATGGCGAGGCGCTAAGCGACTCAGTGAGACCCTGTCTCTATATAAAACACAAAATAGGGTTGGGGGTGTGGTTCAGTGGTCGAGTACCCCTGAGATCAATCCCTGGGACCAAAAAAAAAAAAAGCCAGAAAATTCATGCAACTTTCCCAAGACCACAAAACCAATAAGTGTCAGAAAAGCAATTTGAACCCAAGCATTCTGATTCCAGAATCCATTTGCCTGACCTACACCTACTGTTTTTAGTCACTGATTATCGAGCACCATGATTCATACATATTCTGCAAACTGCTAACCAGTTGTTTGTCACATTATACAAAAGGGAAAATTATTTCCCACATGGTCTACAGTTATATTCAGGATGACCCAGAGACTCAAAATAAATATTTTAAGTAATTCAAATTAGAAAAAAAGGGAAGGAAGACAAGCATTAAGTGAGGAGGTCAATCAGATTTATACTGGAAAGGTTATTCATTAAAGAGGAAAGAACATAATTTGGAGAAACAATGACTCATGATGCCCATGATCTGGATGGGAAATTGACCAGGAAATAAATCACATTTTGGAAATGAGAATCCCTCAGATTACTAAGTTTTCTAAAATACTTCTATTAATAAGTTAAAGCTGCTCATATCCCAGGTTAAAACCATTTATTAAAAATGAAGAACTATTGGTTGTCCAATAGTAAAAGTGAACATAAGGGTGGACTCTAAAACCTTTGAGAAGGAGTCTCTACATTAAAACCACAAAATCGGGCTGGGGATGAGGCTCAGTGGTCAAGTGCCCCTGAGTTCAATCTCCAGTACCAAATAAATAAATAAATAAATAAAACCTTTGAGAAGGATAATTTCCACTTCCATTTTCTATTTTGATTCAGCTGTTCTCATTAAGTTTCTGTGGTTCTTGTTATTTTGCCTAACATAATAAGTTCCTTCCTAATTCTATGTCACACTTTGTACATTTTTTTCTTTATTTATTTTTGAATCATTTAGGTGGCTAAGTATTAAACCCAACTTCATTTGATTTAATTAAATATTATCTGGGATACTTTTGATAATTGGTGAGCTGCTTAGTTTATTATTTAGTTTATGTGAATCAAATACATATTAATTTTATTGTGAAATAATTAAAATATATTTTAGTGGTGCATTAAGGAATTATAACTTGGTTATACTTCCAAGAGAGCAATAATTAATAAAATGCATTTGGGGGCATGAAATTGAAAGCATTTTACAAAGATAATGATTCTACATGTTGCTATTGATATTTTCCTTCATATAAGTTGCATATTCCATTTTCTATAATTAGTAAGTAGTCAAGAAATTTACTATCAGATAATAATTGAAGAAGTAACTATGGTTGCTTATGTACATCTTAGTATTAACTTGAGAAAAAAAACTTCATGTGCAATAGAAAAGTTCTAAACCAAGCTTTCACAATATGTTTTGATTTTCTGATTTCTGTCTTGCTTTCAAACAGGACCATTCTGTGATTTTTTTGGTTAGCTGCTTAGTTTATTACTATTTATGGATAGTATTTTTAATTCCTAACTTTTTAAATGCATCAAGGTTCCAATTTTAGTTGATTGCACACACTTTTCTTCTTTTTTGTATATCAGAAATTTCTTTCTTTCTTTTTTTTTTTTATATGTGTGTGTGAGTGGAAACCTTCCCCCTTAATAATCAGTACATATTTGTATATTTTTGTTCTGTTTTGTTTTCACTCAATGAAAGATTTTATTTTATTATTGTTATGAAGCTAGAAGTAGTCAGGTAAACAACTTCATGTTCAACTTACTGCTCATTCAGTTTACTTTAAATATAACACAGAAAAAATGTTTTTCTCCTTAGAAATCAAGATTTTATTTTATGGATATTTACTTAGTTCATTGTCCACGTCTAAAAATCTTACATATATCAACTATTGATCCTGATAGTTTAAGGAAAAATTTTTTTCCAAGTAGGCAAGCATTTAAAAAGGTGGAAAGCCTACTCAGAAAAATACTTAAGAAAAAATAAAAGTTTCCTGACTATGAATCAACATTAGAGTCCGATAATACTCTGTTTTCCTTGTGAATGCTTACTTGTTTTTTCCCATGGATACTCTTAAAAGAAACTGCATTATTTTGAGTCATATTTATGAAACAGGGATAATGTCACCAAGTCCTCAAAATACCTTTCCATTGCATATGAGGGCAGGACATGGTTTCTTAGTCTCTTGAGGAATGATACAAAAATGTTTTGCTTTCAATGGGAAGTAAACTATGTCTAGCTCTTATCAGTGATGGAATTAAGTAAGAAATATTATCTACCCATGCCATCCCTAGCAGACCTAAAGTTTGTAGAAGAGTGACAACTTGTCCTAGAAAACACTTAGTAATTGTCTCACATTATGTGTTTCCAGGTGCCAAACAAATTTTGGCTGGTTTATTATTGATTTACTCCCTGCCAGTTTATTGTGTTTCAAACAATAGGTGATGCAGACCCTGGGAACCTCTGTTAACATGTATTCCCTAACAGCACCCGGATGTCATACATATATTTTTAGTGGGAAAACAAGGTAGATAAAGCAGTGTCATTGACCACACAAATAATATTTAAAAGCACTGAATTTGTATGAGGAAGTTTAGGCTGAATTGGGAAGCTTGTTTGTTTAGGATAGGAAAAGTTCTATATGTGAACATGCAAAGAAAAAACAATTTCTTCTGCTGGGAAATTTTCTAAACTGAATGCTCAGGTTTGCCAAGTATCTGTCACAGTTAAATTGGCTTTCCATTAGGTTTTCATCTTTCCATTCCAATGATGCACATTTATTTTGCTTCATCCTCATGTGTGACTATAAACATTTTTCCAAATGCCCAGGTCCTTTTTGTGTTACAAAAGATGGTAGTAAACATAATTTGTCCCCACACCAGGAAATTTTGCTAAGAAACACCAGAGTAAATTTTATTTCAATCCTACCAAATCATACAAAAAGAAGGATTTGAAAAAGGAGACTGTCATTTATAATTTATCAACAATAGATGCATATACGTTTTTAATTTCTTATTGTTACAGAAAGAACACTAAACAGGTATATTGGGCCAATATAATGCAAAAAATTAGAAGCTCACTGAGATCTGAGAAGTAAATGATTTCATATCAAATTAAATTAGGATTTCTGCATAGAAAGTGGTTAAATAAAATTTCTCAAAATCTATTCATTTAAGTAAAACTTTTATAACATTTAGGTTTAAGCACATCCAGTGTTATTTTGCTGTATTTTTTTTTTTTTAGTATACATATGGTGGATTCGTCTTTACATATTATCATAAGCACACAACAAAATTTGGTCAATTCCATTTCCCAGCATTTCCCCTTTTCCTCCCCTCAACCCTCTTCCTGGTCCCCTTTCTCAATTCTGCTGTTGTCCCTTCTATTTTCGTAAGATTCCTTGCTCCCTCTCCCTTCCCTTTTTTCTAATTTCCACATATGAGAGAAAACATGACGTATGACTTGACTTTCTGACTTTGGTTTACTTCACTTAATATAATGTTCTCAAGTTTTATCAATTTTCTCACAAATAACATAATGTCATTCTTCTTTATGACTGAATAAAACTCTATTGTGTATATATACCACATTTTCTTTATCCATCCATCCATTGACAGACACCTAGACTGGTCCCATAATTTAGCTATTGTGAATTGTGCTGCTTTAAACATGGATATGCATGTATCTCTAGCACTACTTTAAATGACTTCTTTTTAGTTTTTATATTGCTTGTTGCCTCAAATTTTTATGTAAAATAAAATCATATCCACTAGACAAAAAAAAATGTGGGGGGTGGGGAAGGAATAAGGGGCATCTCATAAAAATAAAAGGGAGAGTAGTAGAGAAGAAGAAGGGACCCAGGCAAGGGAGCAAGGGAAAGAAAGGAGAGATACTGGGAACAAAATTGACCAAGTTATGTTGTTCTAATGTGTGCCTGTGCAAATATGTATCAACAAATCCCACTATTATGTATAATTATAATGCATCATAAAAAAAATTGGTGAAATCTAAAATGAAATCATATCTATGTACTAAAAATAAATACATGCCAGCTAAACTTATTCACAGTCACTTCACTGAACATTATGAAAACAGCAATCTAATCCAACATGTTTTATTTCATATCCAAGTGAAAGTGGTCGCCTTCCTAGTCTGACTGAATCTGCCATACCACAGTCAATTTCTTTAGGTATTCTTATATGAGTCACACTTTTCTTGGGCTTGGCATGTGTTAGAGATTGTAGGTTATATTTGAGCAAAATAACACTTCTCATGCAAACCAATTTTTACCTTAAGTATATTTAACTAGAGTGACTGCATTTAGTTGTGTATTCAAATTAAAGAAATAGCCCTACCTTTAAAAATCACTGTGCTTTAATCTAAACAAAGCTTTAAAATTCTAAAATCTACATTTTGAATGTTAGCATGTTAGGATATATGCATGTGTGTAAATACATATGCTTTTCACTATATTTTACAAAAAGAAGTTTTAAGACAAGTCCTATTTTTTCACCAATAGTTTGACTAATTGTCATTTCTTGACTTATGGCAAAGAAGCACAGCAGAAAATTTTAAGTTAAAGAAATAAAATTTGCTATCCTATTAAGGAACCTCAAAAAAGAGAAAACATTTAAAAATTATAGTATAATCAACAAAATTGTGAGTTGTTTTAAAAATCAGATTTTTGTTAACTTTTCAGGACTCCAAATACAAATATATCTATGAGAAATACAACGTATCTTTTGAAGAGGCAGTTCTTGCTTTTATCTAATACCCAACTTTAATTTGTAAGGTGACAAAGGGAGAAGTAAGATGAAATATTGGAAAGTTCCTACTATGTATCAGAGAATTTATGAATGCAATTTTATGGATCTGCTCAACAAACCTATGAGATGGGTTATCATCTCTATTTTATAGTTTCAGAAATCTTATTACAGTTTACAAATCATGGAAAACCTGGGTTGTTCTTCAGGTCTTGGTTGGACTCAGTCATGTGTGTCTGGTCATCTGAGGATCAATTATGGGTTAGATTTGCTCATCTTGGACACTATATGATGTGTTTCTCTGTCTCATGTGCTAAAAGCATTGTCTGTAACAAATGAGATGACTAGGCTCTGTTCTCTCATTCTCCATTAGATTAGTTTGGGTTTGTTTATATGGTGGTGGTAAAGATCAAAGTCAAGGTAAAAATCTGTAAGGCATTTCTGTTGCATTCTATTTAAGTCCCAGTAAGTCACAAGGTCAACTGAGGAAGATCTAAAAAGACACACTTCAAAGTCCATGAATTTCTATTCTTTTCCTCCCCATCCTCCCTTGTTGTGGGTTAGCATCCACATACCAGAGAGAATATTTAGCTTTTGGTTTGGGGGACTAGCTTATTTTACTTAGCAAGATATTCTCCAGTTCCATGCATATACTGGCAAATGCCATAATTTTGTTCTTTTTTATGGCTGAGTAATATTCCATTGTGTATATATATCACATTTTCTTTATCCATTTATCTGTTGAAGGACATAGGGAGGGACAGGAAATTTGGAGCATTTTTGACATCTGTTATACTGTGTTTGTGATATTTGAGGCAATGCATGACCTTTGTTACACCAAAAATATCAATGAAGCTGGGCGCGGTAGTGCATGTCTGTAATCCCAGCACTTTGGGAGGCTGAGACAAGAGAATCATGAGTTCAAAGCCAGCCTTAGCAATGGCAAGGCGCTAAGCAACTCAGTGAGACCCTGTCTCTAAATTTAAAAAAAACACAAAATAGAGCTGGGGATGTGGCTCAGTGGTCGAGTACCCCTGAGTTCAATCCCTAGTACCAAGTATATATATATATATGCACACACACATATATATATATATACATACATACATACATATATGTGTATATATATACATACGTGTATATATATACATATATATATCAATGAGAATTTATGTTCAAATTTTGAATAATCTTACTATAAGTAGGAGACTGAAGGCAGGAAGATGTCAAATTCCAGTCATCCTTAGCAAGTTAGAAGAACCTCAGCAACTTAGCAAGACACTGTCTTAAAACAAAACATAAAAAGGACTGAGAATGTAGCTCAGTGGTAGTGTACTCCTGAATTCAATCCCCAGTACCAATTTAAAGAAAGAAATAAATAATCCTAAATTACTCTGAGCACCGCAAATCAACTGTTAGAAAAAACAAATATCCTTCTAAGACTAAATCTTTATTTTGTTTATTTATTTTTATGTGGTGCTGAGGATCGAACACAGTGCCTCACACGTGCTTGGCAAGTGCTCTATCACTGAGCCACAACCCCAGCTAAGACTAATTCTAATGCCGAAAAGACAAATGCTGTCATCTGTTTCTGTCAATCGAATAACTGTCTTCATTTAAATAAATTAGTATAATATTGATCAGTGATAATCATCCCCATTTACATAATTATGGTAGTAAATACCTGTCAATATACTCACTACATTCCTGAGAACTCACCAGAGCTTTTTGAGTGAAGATGAAAAATGGTTTTTGTTTGCTTTTGTGAGAAGTGCATACAAATGAAATATGTCTTTAAAAAGTTTTCCTGCATTAATTGGTTCACTTAGCTACAAACAGTTCATATGCCAAAAGAATGAGAGAATAAAGGAGAAGACAAAGCTGCTGAAACCTGGGAGGGTGATATACCAAGTTAAGAATTCTGTAAACTCACAATCAACCATATAATATAAGCAATAGAATGCAAAGAATTTATTATTGTTATTCAGCAAGACACAAGATTCTTTATATTTTAGAATACTTAGTTTTGTCTTAAATTTCTGCTGTTTGGCAAACATAATTAATTTTATCCTAGGGCTCAGGGATACCAAGAGTTATGGAAAGTGAGTGAAATATCTTTGATTAGAAAACAGGAGACTGTTCTGAACCTGCTCTTTATTATGAGTCATATGACTGTGTAAGTTTATTAATCTTTGACAATCTCAGCTCCCTCCTTCATAATATTGAAATAATGCTGCTTGCCTTGATTTCCTAACTGGGGTTTTGCAAAATTGTAATTTTGAAACTATGGTAATAGTATTTTGTATACTGAGAAGGATTTATACAGATATAAACTCTGGCTAATATGACAGTGTGCTATACATGAAGTTAGTTACCTCCACAGCACTGACCACCCATTATAAAATTTTATGAAGCTTGCTTCTTCAAGTGCACAGCTGATCTCATTAATAATTTAGACTACATTCTTTCCTGTATATGTAATAAGATAGAGGAATAAATCAAAATATCTTTATTATTAAAAATTAATAAAATATAGAGGCTTCATTTGTATGGGACTATGCTTTGTGAGTGAAACTGTTCTGTACCACAATAAAGAAAAATTAATAATAAGGGAAACTAACTGCCACATTTTTTTAACAACAATTTAATGAAGAAGCATCATGACAGAATTTATGATTTTCTGAGCAAGGTTATCAACAATTTGATAAAATCAGGGAATGCAATGTGTGATAAACCTGAGAAGGGCAATAATGTGGAGCTAGGTAAGGTTCCAAGGATCTTGCTTGGTAGAAGTGAATCTAATTTTTATCTAAGGAAAATGGTCCAGGGCTGGAGTTGCAGCTCAGTGGTAGAGCACTTACTAGCATGTGTGAAGCCCTGGATTCTATTCTCAGCACTGCACATAAACAAATAAAGTCCATTGACAACTAAAAAAATGTTAAAAAAAAAAAAGAAAGAAAGAAAAGAAAAGAAAAATGGTCCATCATAGATAGATAATATAATCAATAGAGGCTATTGTGTATGGAGTATTTAATCTGTATCACTTCTTGACATGTACTGTTCTGTTTATTCTTAATGACGTTAGTATGAATTATTCTTCCTTTACAAATTGGAAAATGGACTCATAGAGGTTACATATTTTGACCAATGCCACATATCTTTTTTTTTTAAATTCTACTTAGGTATACGTGATAGCAGAATGCATTTTGATTCATTGTACATAGATGGAGCACAACTTTTCATTTCTCTGGTTGTACTTGATGTAGAATCACATCATATATGCAGTCATACAGGAAACTAGGGCTATGATTTCCATCTCATTCCACCATCTTTACTGTTCCCATGGCCCTCCCCTTTGACCAAATTTTCTCCATTCTTCCCATGTCCCCTCCCCCATTATGGATCAGCATCCATTTATCAGAGAGAACATTTGGCATTTAGTTTTTTGGGATTGGCTTACTTCGCTTAGCATGATATTCTCCAACTCCATCCATTTACCTGCAAATGCCATAATTTTATTCTCTTTTATTGCTGAGTAATATTCCATTGTGTATATATATCACAGTTTCTTTATCCATTCATCTATGGAAGAGCATCTAAGTTGGTTCCACAGTTTAGCTATTGTGAATCGAGCTGCTATGAACATTGAAGTGGTTGCATCACTGTAGTATGCTGTTTTTAAGTCCTTTGGGTATAGACCGAGGAGTCAGGTAGCTGGGTCAAATGGTGATTCCATTCCGAGTTTTCTAAGGAATCTCCATACTGCTTTCCTGGTTGTTTGTACCAATTTGCAATCCCACCAGCAATGTATGAACATACATTTTCCCCCACAACCTCGCCAACACCTATTGTTTTTTGTATTCTTGATAATTGCCATTCTGACTGGCATGAGATGAAATCTTTTTTTTTTAGCTGTAGATGGACACAATATCTTATTTATTTATTTTTATGTGGTGCTGAGGATTGAACCCAGTGCCTCACACATGCGAGGCAAGCACTGTACCACTGAGCCACAACCCTAGCCCCAGAAGATGAAATCTTAGAGTAGTTTTGATTTGCATTTCTCTAAATGCTACAGATGTTGAACATTTTTTCATATGTCTGTTGATTGGTTGATATCTTCTTCTGAGAAGTATCTGTTCAGCTCCTTAGCCCATTTATTGATTGGGTTGTTTGTTTTTTTGGTGTTAAGTTTTTGAGTTCCTTATATATCCTGGAGATTAGTGCTCTATCTTTTTAATGGTCAATATTGTCCTCAAAATCATTTCTACACAAAGAGGCAAAGGATATTGAGAAAATATCTATTGTATATTTTCTTTGTTAATTTAGTCTTGTGTCACATAGCATTGTATTACACATAGTTTAATGAGAAGAAAATTCTTCCTCTCATTTGGAGAAGTTTAATTACAAAGAAAAGTAAAAGTTTTGAAGTGATGAAAGTTGTTCCATACCTGTACTGAATTTACATAAAATTATCAGTGAATTCCAAGTTTTATTTAGTGCACCTACTCAGTGTTTTAACAAGGCATTGGAGAGAACAGAAAAATAAACATAAATTACCAGTTCTTTAGGAATGTATGGCTTTCTTGGCAAGAAAACATACACACAAATATTAACAATGAAGCTCAATATTTAGTAAAGTCAAAAAGAGGAAAGACACTTCTAGTGAAAGACAAATGGGAAGAGAAGGAACTCTGAAGACCCAGCATCTGCACAATTTTAAGGCTGACCTTTTATTCATAGAGAAGGAGGGAGATCATTCCATGTACTTAAGAATTCACATATTTTGAGGAGGTAATGAATGGTAAACACCCTTACTTATGAGGAAGAGGAGTAGCAAGCAATGCAGTTAAAGAAGTAGAAGAGATTCTTAAAGGCTATCATGGGAAATTTTGATTGAATTAATGTAAGATGATAGAGTTTGAATGAGAATCTGATGTTGAACATTTGGGATTTAACTCTCAGCATAATAATTGGAGCTGGTGGGCATAGATTTAGAAATTATACACAGAATTGACTTTTTAGGGTCTTGAAAGTGGACAGTGAATACAATGAAAGGAAAACAGTAACAAAGAGGAAACCCAGAACTATTTGAAATGCTCGAATTTGGAATGTGAGAAGAAAAGCAGTCTATGAAGAAGAACAGTTTTGAAAAATTTTTTATAAAAAGACTACAATTCTGGATTCTAATGATTAATGCAAAGGATTGTATTGAAAAATATAGACAAATGTTTTTAATGTAAAGTATAATGGACATGCCATAATAAATGAGTGACTGTATTTCATGTTCGTGAATTATAACCTTTGAGGGAATATTTCCAGTGGAGCATCAGAGTCATCTTTATAATTTTAGATATTACAGAGTGAAAGAATTATTTTATAAAGAGGTAATTTATAAATTACTCAGGTAATTTAATCTACCAATGGGAAATACTTGCCAAGCCTGAAATATTGGACCAGAGTTAAACTTTGCTAACATCAAATGAATGATTTCCAATTTCATTTTTCCTTTAAACCACGGATATGCAGCCTAAGACTTCAAGCCTCGGTCAGATAATCAGATCTGAAATAATAAAAATGCTTATTTGAAAAATTAAATGCAGACTGTAGTCTTTCAAAATAGAAACAAAAGAAAATACAAACCAAAAATTTCCTAAAACTGACCTTTTCAATGGTGCATTGCAGGGAAGAAACAAAATAAAATGTGAGCCCATCTTCCAAATGAGATATAAAGGTGAAAAAGAACTTGATGGCTAGATGGGTTATTGTAGGAAACTCAATGTAAGTATAGTAGGAGTTATTGGGAGAAAAAAAGATAAAGATCATAAGTGTTTATTATACAACCTAATTGTAACATTTTTTTTTTTTGTTGAGCATTTTTAAGGAATTCATCTTTGTTCATTTGCACTGCAAAGGCCAGAGAAATTATAGAATTGAGGAAATTGGAGGCAGCTACCATCTGTAGTCTTTAGCAGACATTGGTGACCTTCTATTAAGGAAGAACCAAATGTGAACAAGAAGCAGCATGCCAACGATTCTTGTCCTTTTAAGGATATCAGGGGGAGTTTGTAAGCACCATGCTTTGAGTCTTTAAAGTAGACATGCGCAATATCCAAGAAATTCACAGTGTAAAACCATTAAGTGTGGCATCAAAAAAGCACTGGACACCATGTGGTATTTTAGTGTTTGGTGTAAACATTGAAATCAAGTGTCTGCTTGTTACAAGCGTCACACTCCACCCACATGTTATTGTCACCCGCAGGCAGGAGACAATAATCACGCTGTTATTCTCAGAAAGCAATCTTTATTTTTGTTGAGCGCTCTTCTTGCCTTCCTTGGTTCTCTTTTGTTCTCCCTTGTTCTCTCCTTGTTCTCCTTCTATATACTTTTCATACAGCAGGAAGTAATACCGAGCAGAGTTACAACCAATCAGAAGGAATAGTATTATCAAGCACGAGGGGAATGCATGAGCAGAATACAGGTGTGTATCAGAGCAGGCATTGCCCATGAGCCAAGCATGCACAGTGATGTTACCGCCAGCCAATGCTGTGCACTTCCTTAAGTTGTCTACCTGTTTACTGCAAGTTTCTAGCATATAGCCAGGTCGCCATCTTGAAAGGGCGGGGCAGCTCCCGGGCCCAGAGAGCCTGCCCCCAAGATCTCCCCCTTTTCTTTTATAATAAAGGCTCAGGAACGTCCCTGTCTTAGGTCAACACCACCTCGGAGCATCCTTACCCGTCATCAGACGTTAAGCCTTCACGCTTAAGTCCTGTCTTAGGTTGGTATGCTCTTTGTGATGATCTTATCCGTCTTTGACTACTGTTCCAGCATGCTCAGCCAGACTTGGGGGGATGTGCCACTTTTTATGGCTAACATAGCTTGCAGAATGGCTCATTTGTCTCGGCGATAATCTTGTCTCATTTTGCGAAAACATATGTGCAAAAAGCATTGAAATATACAGGAACAGATCAAGAGTAGCAAGAGAATAAAACACCCACCTAAGAACAACTGTTTCACCCAGGTCAAATTGGGTAGCCAGGATGTCAACCATGACAAGAAATCATTGCCTGAAGTGTCTTGTTGAATACGATTA
>PVHX01023349.1:0-25925 GCA_004024805.1 Geosciurus inauris
GACTGGATAAAGAAACTGTGGTATATATACACAATGGAATATTACTCAGCAATAAGAGAGAATAAAATTATGGCATTTGCAGGTAAATGGATGGAGTTGGAGAATATCATGCTAAGTGAAGTAAGCCAATCTCAGAAAACCAAATGCCGAATGTACTCGTTGATAAGTGGATGCTGATCCAAAATGTGGGGAAGGACATGGGAACAATGGTGGATCTCTGTGCACTGGGATTTAAGGGGGGAGGGTGCATGGGGACAGCAAAGGTGGTGGAATATGATGGTCATAATAACCCTAACTTTATGTATGACTGCATATATGTTGTGATTCTATACAACTTGCAACTAGAGAATTGATATATTATCCTCTATCTATGGACAATGAATCAACTTGCACTGATAACGTGTAAGCCTAAATAAAAAAAATTAAAAAAAAAAGATGATGTTCTGTGTTGATTCATTAATAGAAGAAGAGTTTTAATTTTCAGCTAATATCAGGAAATATTTAAAACTTATGCATAAAGTTAACTTCTCACTTCCTTTTTAAAAATTCTACATGGGTCTGCTAGAACAGAATTCTGAACTTGAAGCTTCATTCCGGTAAACAATTTGAAGTACTCAATTGTTGAAGTATTGAAAAATTGATATTTTGTAGTTTAATGTTTAGATTTATATTTATATGTATAACCCATTTTGGATTAATAATGTGAAACATTCAAACCCACTTGAAACTTTTTAACTCAGATATCCTTTGTAAGCCACTTTAAATAAAATTTTAAAATTAGAATTTGACATACAGAAATAGTAGTAATAGACATCAATAAAGATGTTTTATTTATGTGGACCTCAATCTTTTATAAAATATCAATAATTAATAAAATTATATTAGGAAAAACAATTATTTTTATTATATTAAATTAATATAACTAATGTTAATTATATTAAAATAATTAATTAAAGAGTTCTAACAATTTTTTTCTAGTCACCATCATCATTACCCTCCTTTTGGTAACAGGATTGGCAAAATACAGACATCAAGTTTGTGAACTGTTTCACTTAATTTTTAAAATTGAAATAAAATTCTCATGCTGTAAAATTCATATTTTAAAGGTTTACAATTCAGTGTTTTTTAGTGTATTCATAATGTTGTGTAATTATCACAAATACTTATTCCAGAGTATTTGTTACCCCAGAAAAGCAATGCTGTATCCATTTAAAGTCATCCATTATTACCCTTTCACCCCACACATAGTCATCTAATCTCTAATTGTGTTGGCTTTTCTATTCTGCACATTTTATATAAATAGAATCATATGTTGTGGCCTTGGTGTCTATCTTCTTTGACTTGCATGTATGCATTAGCACTTTTTTTTTTTTTTTTTGGTACTGGAGATTGAACTCAGGGGCACTTGACCACTGAGCCACATCCCCAGCCCTATTTTGTGTTTTATGTAGAGACAGGGTCTCACTGAGTTGCTTAGTGCCTAGCTGTTGCTGAGGTGGGTTTGAACTCACAATTCTCTTGTCTCAGCCTCTGTAAGTGCTGGGATTGCAGGCTTGCGTCACTGTGCCCAGCTATCACTTTTTAAAATATCACTGAATAATGTTCATTTGTATAATTATACAACGTTCTGCTTATTTATAAGTTGAGGGTAAGTAAGTTCTACTTTTTTGCTTATAATCAATAATGCTACTGTGAACATTCATATGTAAATTTTTGTATGAATGTATGTTGTCAATTCTTTTGGGTATATATATCAAGGAATAAAGAAGTCATGTGGTAATTTTATGCATAAATTTTAAAGAATTACCAAAGTGTTTTCCAAATTATCTGTACTACTTTCACTTCCACTGTGCATGAGGGTTGAAATTTTTACACATTTACAATACTTGTTACTATCTTTTAGATTGTAAAAATCATAGTAAGTATGAAATAGTATCTTATTATGGTTTTGATTTGAATTTTCTTAAACCGTCTTCTCATTACTTACTGTGTACTTTTTTCATCTTCTTTGAAAAGATATGTATGTGAATCTTTTTTCAATTTTAAATTATCTTTTATTGTTGAGTTGTGAGAGCTCCTTTTATATATCCATATACCAGTCCCTATCAAATATGGAATTTCTATATATTTTCTCCCTTTCCTTGCTTGGATTGTCCTTTTCCTTTATTAAAGATGTTATTCCAATCACAAAAGAGTTTCATTTTGATAAGATCCAATTTATTTTTCTTTGATTACTTTTGCTTTATGTGTCATATCAAAAATATTAGCCAAGTACAGTGGCCTGTAATCCCAGTAGCTCAGGAGGCTGAGACAGGAGGAGCCTGAGTTCAAAGCCAGTCTCAGCCAAAGCGAGCTGCTAAGCAACTCATTGACACCTTGTCTCTAAATAAAATAACAAAATAGGACCAGGGATGTGGCTCGGTGGTTAAGTGTCCCTGAGTTCAATCCCTGGTACCAAAAAAAAAAGAAAAAGAAAAAGAAAAAAATTATTGCATAGAATTGAAGATTATGAAAATTAACACCTGTTTCCTTTTCCTTCTAAGGGAAGGAAACAGGTGTTAATAGTTTTAGCTCTGACATTTAAATTGCATACATTTTGAATTAGTTTTGAATATAGTGTGAGGAAGGGGTATAGGTTATATTTTTCTTAATATCCACTTATTCTGACATCATTTGTTCACTAGATTATTCTTTCTGTATAAATTGTCTCTACCCTTTTGTTAAATAAATCCATTTCTTAAAAAAAAACCAAGACATACAAATGCCAAAGTACATGACCAAAGTATAGGAATATGAAAACAAGAAAGTTGAACAACATTTAACATCGGAGAAATTCAAATCAAAACCACAATGAGATATCACGACACTCCAGTAAGGATGTTTTTTTGAAAAAAAAAAAAAAGATAACAAGGGCTGGTAAGGTTGTGAAAGAAAGGAAATCCTTGAATACTGTTGGTGGGAATGTAAATTAGTTCAACAGGCATCTCAAAAAGTTAAAATTAGAACTACCATATAAGCCAGCAATCTCCCCACTGGGTATACATTGAAAGGAAATTAAATCATTATGTGGACATCTGTACTCTCCTGTTTACTGTAGCACTATTGAATGTGTAATAAGATGTGGTACTTAGTTTACTGTAGCACTATTGAATAGTACTAAGATGTGGTACTTAGACCCAATGAAATACTAGTCGGCCATAAAAAACATGAAATCCTGTCATTTGCAGCAACAGTGATGTCAGCGGGCATCATTATGTTAAGTAAAATAAGCCAGCCACAGAAAGATAAATATTCTATGATCTCACTCACATGTGGAACCTAAAAATGTTGATATAGTTGAGAGAAGAATGGTGGTTACCAGAGACTGGGGAGAATAGAGTGGAGGAGGATGAGTGAAGATTGATCAATAGGTATTAAGTTATAGATGGAAATGAGCAATAAATTCTGCTGTGCTATTGCACAGAGGTGCTATAAATAATGAAAATGTATTGTCCATATCAAGAAGCTATAAAAAAGGGTTTTGGATGTTGTCACTCTAAAGAAATAACAAATGTTTGAGGAGATAGATGTTTAACCTGATTTAAGCATTACTCAATATACTCATGTATTCAACATCACATCGGTAGGGGACCTGAGATTAGAAGCTTTAGCTTGTACCAGCTGAAGTCAAGATGGGCCCAGTATCAGTACCCAGCCAATACTCTGTCTGGCTTTGATTTTAGCTATTACAGATACCAATGATTAAGATATTTTATATGTAGCTCATGTCTTGTTACTTTGCATTTTATTATGCATTCTGTGCATCAGCTTTTCAGGAATTAAATCTATCATTTCAAAATTCCATTGGTAATATTTACTTCAATTAATTGATGATAATACTTCAGCTCCATACCATAGGTGATTCCATGATCACTCAAAGTTTTCTCATCCCCTACTCTCTTATCCTTTCTTTTTCCAAATTAGATTAATTCAGTGAGTCAGAGTCATTATAAAGTATGCTTCATGCCTGATATCACCTGCGCAGGATTAAACAAATTTAAAAAATTGAGGGCATAGTCTTCCAGCCTGCCCAATTGCTCAAAATTTCTGACACTGACTAGATTTGAAAAGTCCTCAAAGCCACCCCAGGTTTTGATAAGTTGTTAGAAGTCTTCACAGAACTCACTCACTAGAAGTTATGGTCATGGTTATATTTTATTACAAGAAAATGATACAAATTAAAATAAACCAAAGGAAAACATGTGTAGGAAAAAGTCTACAATTCCAAAAGTAAAGCTTTTGTTTCCACTGAGGCAAATTATTTACCTGATATTAATGTGTAGCAATTCCTGTGAAATCTTCACAAGAGAAGCTCCCTGAGATTTGATTCTCTAAGTTTTTATTTCATATGTATGATTGATTGCCCAACTGATTGAACTCAGTCTCCATGTTGATGGTTATCTCATCATGATCCAGGGCTTCCCACCACTTATTAATTACATGATTACTATTTCTGACATGAAGGAACAATACCTTTCATCTGACTTAATATCTTCAGACTGCCAGCATCACCCCACAGTAAGATCTGTCATAGTCAATCTTTGCTGTGAACAAAGATGGTCCATTAGCTATAATATTGATTATCTCCCAGAAGTTGAGGCAAAGGTAAAATCTCTCTTTGGGCAAAGTCAGATTCTTTACTACACATACAAGTTAGGTGAATTAGCAGTAATTCTCTAGAAATGAGATTTCAAAGGAGCTCCAAACTTACTTAAATCCCTGTGGTGGCTAAGAGGGTGGTGGTTTTTACTATTAATTGCAGGTGGTTAATTTTCAAAGTTACTTCCTGGAACTGGAGAGAGGAATGGGCGTAGGTCAAATTAAAATGCCACAAAACTTGCTCTTCTTACAAATGTTAAACTTTTTATTTTTTATCTTTTCATTATGTAAAGTTTTTGTTTGTATGCCTTCAAAGACACTGATCTCTTCTATAATATAGAATCTACCATTAATTACATCTTACATCCAGTGCCTTTTACATCTCAGATATTTTCTTCCATGGAAGTTTGATTTTTATTTTTATGTATCTTTCATGTCTCATTTTTGTTTTTGTTTTGATTAGTGCATTATAGTTAAACATAACCTTGAGGTTCATTTGACATAATCATACAGGCATGGAATATAATTTGCTCGACTTCAATCTAAAGCACTTCCCCTTTGCCTGCCCTCCTTCCTCCCTGTACCTCCCTTCCTTTATTCTGTGAGTTGTTCTTCTATTTATTTATAGATTTTAAAATTAGTGCTTTATAGATATACATAAAGGTGAAATTTACTGTGGTATACTCACATATGTACATAGCATAATTTGGTCAATTTCAGTCCACTGTCTCCCTTTTCCCATTCTTCCTCTTTCCCCCTTTTCCCCTTCCACTTGTCCACTGATCTCCCTTCTATTTTCATGAGACCTAACTTCTCCCCACCTTGCTTTTTTCCCCCTTATTTTGGTCTAGCTTCTGTATATGCAAGAGTCAACCTTTGACTTTCTGAATCAGGCTTATTTCACTTAGCATGATATTCTCCAGTTCTATCCATTTACTAGCAAATGCCATAATTTCATTCCTCTTTATGGCTGAACAAAATGCCATTTTGCATCTATACACATTTTCTTTATCCATTTATTTGTTGGTGGGCACCTGGACTGGCTCCATAACTTGACTATTGAGAGTTGCACTGTTATAAGCATTGACGTGGCTGTATCACTATAGTATGCTGATTTTAGTTCTTTAGGATAAGTACCAAGGAGTAGGAGAGTTGGCTCATATGGTGTTTCCATTTCTTGTTTTCTAAGGAATCTCCACACTGCTTCCCAGAGTGGTTGCACTAATTTGTAGTCTCACTAACAACGTATGAGTGTACCTTTTTTCCTACATCCTCACCAGCATTGATTATTTGTATTCTTGATGGCTGCCATTCTTACTCAAGTGAGATAAAATTTCAATATGGGTTTGATTTGCATTTATATGATTGCTGAGAAAGTTGAACATTTTTTCATATATTTTCAATTACATTCTTGGCTTGCTGTAATCTTTTGATTGCATTCTAGTGTGAAAGTCTTTATGCTACCATTTACTGAGTCAGTCTCACAGCCTGTTTTTTAAATAAAATATTGTGGGAAAACATCCATGCTCATCCTTTTCCATAGCGTCTATCACTCTTTCCCACTTTCATGGCAGGGTAGGATAGTTTAAAGAGAGATTTTCTGGACCACAAAGCCCATGATATTTACTATATGGCCTTTTGTGGAATATTATAACATTATAGTATATCGTTTTTTCACTACAATCTTGGTAACCATGTATATTATTTATTATATATTATTTTAATAATTTGATAATATTACATATTATTTTGATAATTGGTCACAAAATCAAATTCAATTCATTTCAGTTATAATTGACATCAACAGCATACGAAACAGAAAAGTTCATTAGTACTGCTACTCACAATCACTGGATCTTCACACTAAAACAATGCCAACAAGAATTGATCACTTTGCCATTTTTCTCTGCTTTTTACTGAGATGGCTTCATTTAAGAATGCCGATCCCCTAATGGTGACAAGATGGCTATTAGTCTTTTACATGGCATTTTGTTAGCATGGCAATCTCACTATGAAAAGAACTTCACTTTGCCAAGAGCCTGAGTAAAAGTTTCGGTGATGACTCTCTTCAGAACAAACCAAGTTAAATATCCTTTCATGTAAGCAATCATAGTGATTAACAAATTCAGGTTTCTTTTTTGTTTTTGTTTTTCTTTTTTTATAGATAGGCTTTGGCTTTGCTCTTTAACACAACCAACTCAAAACTTTTTAATTTAAAGTTAGAATTTATTTTTTTTTCTCATGAATCTGTGAATCTTGAGTTCAGACTACCTTCTCTTAGTAGGTCTTCCCATCTTACCTGAGATCACTCAGTGTCTGCCAGATAAGCTTGTGGCTGGCTAGTCTAAAATGGTTTAGTTGAAGGAGATTATCACTGCTCCACATTATGTCATTCTTCCAAATGCTAGCTTGGAATCATCAAATGTCATTTGGCCCATGAGAATCCTACAGCAGTGAAGCAAAAAATAAAAAACAAAACATACTTTCTCTTGAAGTCTTTGTACTCCCAAAGTCACTTTGCAAATGGGGTAGATACAGACATAGGAATCATTGTGCCCATTTTTGCAAACAATCTTAACAAAGGAGGCTATTAGGAAGCATAGGAAGGGCTGGGGTTGTTGCCTAGCACATGTGAGGCACTGGGTTCAAACCTCAGCAACCATATAAAAATAAATAAATAAAATAAAAGTATTGTGTTTATTTACAACTAAGAAAAATATTTTTTTAAAAAAGAAGCACAGGAACTAGATGTTGAATTAGGTCAACTAGTATATGCCTACAATCATGTGTTAAGTGTTATTTCATGGAAAATAAAATGAAGATGAAATGAAAAATTTCAAATGAAAAGCATTTTTTTCAAATGAAAAAGCAAAGTTTACATGTTGAATTTATTTTTCTTTAGTGATATCACATTATTAGTGAATACCAAATTCAAATTATATACATTTATTAATGCACATACATACCTATACATTCCCATATTTATTTACTCATAGTGTTTGTCATTTAATCTTCACAAAAATGCAGGAGATAAAAGAACCTTCTTTTTTAAATCATTGATGGGTATTTTTCAGTACAACTTTACAGGCAATGAAAAACATTTTCTTTCACAATATTTTATATTTAATATTCAGAATTAACATGTTTCAATGTAGAATACTTTTTCATCTAGTAGGATTCTTTTATATGTGGAATACAAATCATCTTTCAAATTTGGATTAACTCTATTTTTTTTTAAATTTTTTTAGTTATTGATGGATCTTTACTTTATTCATTTATTATTTATACGTGGTGCTGAGGATCGAACCCAGTGCCTCACGCATGCTAGGCAAGCGCTCTACCACTGAGCCACAGCCCCAGCCCCGATTAACTCTATTTTTCATGCACCAACACAGAATACAAAATCAATGAAGCTAATAGCAAACATGGACGTATAAACTCAGGGAAGGATGAACAGAAAATATGTAGGTGATTGAAAATAAAAAAAACTAAAAATTGGTAAGTACAAGATTAAGGTAGTCTAGTCATAACAGACACATATTTTATATGTGCAATATGAACAACTAAATATTGTAATTTGAATATGAGTAAAAAACTCATATTCAAAAATAAAAAGGAAATTAGTTGCACCCAGGAGGTACTTAGAAATTAATAGAATAAGATTGAGCAAAGGAAACAACACAGAAAATTCAACTATACAAACATGATTCAAACAAGGCATCTTTGTCAAATTTTCTTATATCAGGACTAAATAACAGCATAAACTAAATTGAGCATAAACATGTTTAAGCAGAACCCTGTTTAAAAAAATTGGTGGTAAACAGATGAATATCACTCAACATGACATTCATTAAACATTCAATCTGTGACTAGTGAATGATCCCTGATGGAAAAAAAAGTTATTTCTTTTTTAATACAATTTACTGAATAGTCTTCACTGTCATCCTCAGAGGATGATGCTACTATAGAATTCTCAGTTTGACCAACAAGAGTTTACAAACATGCCCAAAGATACAGATGGTAAATGACAAGAGGAATCCACCTCTGATCTTACTCCAAAGAACTAAATTGTTAGACTGTACTGCCTCCAGAATAAATCAAAACTGTGGTGGATAAATTGTAACAAATCATCAACCCTATGAATTCCCTCAACATACTCTGTGAAAATGAGAAATGGACCATAAGTTGTCTTCTACTCAGAGTTAGAGTTCCCTACTCTTCCTGCAAAAGCATATGGTAAGACATCAGTCTTGACCACACTGGCTGAACTCATTCAAAGAACCAAAATAGTATCAAGTGTTCTGAGAATAGTAGGTGACAAACCAAATGTTTCAGTCTTACAGGGTGGTGATGGACAGTTTTCACTTTCTTATTTAAATGTGCAAAATAAAGAAAACTTGGGAGCTATGCACCTGCTATGGAACCCTGGCTCTACTTCCTGGTTAAATGATTTCAGGCCAGTCACTTAATTATACTGAGTTTTGCTATCAATAATATGGGATTATGATAATAATAGCATTATTATCATAGCATTAAATTCATATTTATAATGCATATGTAATAATATCTGTCTCACAGTAAGCATTTGATAAATTAATGGTGGTGGTGGTGGTGGTGATGGTGATGATGATGATAATGAGTGCAGATTCAACAGAGTCTCATAGAGAACATTCATGGTTTTTTCTTTTATCATCTTTCATAGTCCTGCAGCACAAATAAATCACTCTCTTCTTAAAACTCTGGAGATAAAATTGCCCACTTATTAAAAAATTGTTAAAAGAAGGTCATGCTCACTAGGTAATTCTCATACTTCTGTGTCTTACTGTTTTTTAATGTATAACCCTTCATGACAGCAAGAGGCAGGGAAAGAAACAGTTAAAAGAAAAGCGATATCGAAGCATATATTACAAAGCCTCATTAAAAATCTCATTGCCCTCTTTTGCTTCTTTGTTGACTTCTTATCATTTTGTCAGCTCTATACAGAAAGATGAGAAATGATACTTTTTCCCCTACCTACATAGAATTAAAAGAGTTAAAACAGACAACTTAAGTTCCATTCTATTCTCTACCTAATAAAGTACTGTATTTGTACATAAATACATATGATTAATCATATTCCTTTTTTTCCTTTGGTTTTATATTTTTGCTTTGAGTAGTATTTTGAGAAAATTCATTTGTTTATTCAACAAAGACTCCTTAGGGGCTATTGGTTCAACAATTTGGGTAGAGATTCTATAGCATGGGAAACTCCCTCACTTTTCTGCATGCCGTTTCCTTAGCCATGACAACAAACACATTTGATGGACATCAGAGCCACTAGACTTTTGCTCCTCTCTCTCATTAAGATATAAGGTCTTGTTTACAAAATAGCAAATTAGAAATTTTTTAAAAAGTGAAAATTCAGTTATTACGACTTACCTGTCAAAGCTTCATGTGTGAAAATAAAGGTGAATCGGATTCAAAAGAATAGGATCTGCAGTGTACTTGCATGATTGAATCTTACAACTTATTGGATAGATAGTAGTAGGTATTGGACTTTGAAATTATATTAAGATAAATTAATAATTTTGATCCAAGCATTGACACATATGTCAAAATACATAATATATCTCTGCTTCATTGTCACTTGTATTAAATTGGCTGTCTCATGCTCTGAAAAAATAAATATATAATCTTAAAATACAGCAGCAAATAATGGAAATTATTTACTCCTTTCCAACTCTTACTTCTACCAGAGTAACAATAAAATTTGAAAATTTAGAAAACAAGATGTTACTGGGAAAACAAGCTCAGAATATGAGAGTGCCCTGGGGTGTCGGAGATCATGAGGATGTTTGTCATCAAAAATGCTGACAACATTAAAGATGAATAATATTGATGTAAACCTCTATGAAGGTTTATTGTCTTGTCACCAAAAGTCCTTGGTCCATCTTGGGCAGGGCCTCTCTAATGTGGGTAAGAGATGGCTATCTGACATTTATATGTGATTCTACAGGGACAACCACAGGTGCCTTGAGCCTCAGAGTAGGATGGAAATATTTATAACAGAATTTTAATCCATTGTTGCTTTCCCTGTTCTGCATCTGCTTGCACCTAAAAATGAAAGCCCCACTGTAATTGGGCACACACACCAATGCACAAACACTCAAATTCTTTGAGTTCAGAGCAAAATAAAATTAAAAGTGACTATTTCACATACCCCCTTTCTGGGAAGTCGCCTTTACTTGCCTCCAGCAGCAGAAGTAATTAGAAGTGGAGTATATTTTGTCACTTGACTTTATCTGTCAAAATGTTGTTTTATGCCTGCTGTTTTTAAGTCTGTCTGCATCCCAGCTGAGGTCTTTGTGCAGACACTAGTACAGTTGTGCCTTTTTTTCCTTGCTATGTGGGACTGAGGAGAGCGTAGGTAACCGTCGGTGAGCTAACCAAGAACTTCAATAACTCCCACAGGAAGAGCCTGTGGGGAGTTTGTATTTTTGGCCCTGTATCCAGAGCTTTCATTTTAAGTTTCAGGGTGCGTCATGCAGTTGAGCACTGATTGAATGGGGGCACTGGAGGCTCTAGGGATCAAGCTGTGACATTTTTCCGAGCCTAAAGGCTGCTCACAGTTATTACTGCACAGTTCTTGCTGACTGCTACTTCAGGGAAACACAGGGAGAAGGGGCTTGTGCTTCCGAGTGTGGGTGGTCGAATAAACTCTTTTAACAGCAGCAGTTGGTCTATTTAGCCTGAAAAAGAGACCACCAGCAGCCCCCAAAGTGCTAAAAAAATTACAATCAATTTTAAAAATATATATTATATTACATAAAAGACTGTAAGAGCGAGTGCTGAGCATTGCTTCACAGGTATTACCAGCTGCTAAATGAGGCAGTCGCATGCAGCCAAGCGGGATTTATCCTGTAACCCAGAGAATTTCCAGCTTTCCCGCCACTCTACCCTTCTCTTGGGAGGGAAGAGGAAAAAAAATATCTAAACAAAACAAAAAATAGCAGCAGAAAGAAAAGAAACACAGCTGGTTTAGAGAAAATGTACTAAAGGGAAGTACTGAAATTTGGTAGTCATGGTGGTTATCCTTTGGTTGTAAAGTGTTTAAGGTTTGTTTTTATTTATAGGGACTGTGAAGGCCCATGCGTACATCTCACATTTAGGTAGTGATCAGGGACCAACATACATCTTCAAATTCAGAGGTTGGTTGTCAGTATTATTTTTTGATATTGATGTCAACTAGGTTTTAAAGGATTGTCTCAAAATTTTAAAAACCATGTACTATGTCACTGTAAAATTAAACTAATTTTAGTTCAGTTTAATACATTCTTGACTCATAGAATTTTTCTAAATGCTAATTTATATGTTTAGGTAAGGCATAAAAGACGCTTCAACCATTATGTTAAATTAAGGGATTGGGTCTTTTATCCATACAATCAGAAGTTCAAGGGTCAAGGTAATTTGCATGCAACATATTCATGGATAGATTGACTTGTGACATATTAATTCTAAACACACAAAACTCATTCCACACTTTGTGGCTCTTATCAAGCCTCACATTTAAAGTGCAAGGTGTGACATAATTCACTTTTGTACCATGATCATTAAGAAAAGCGTTCACATATTAGAGAATTCAGACATATAACCAACTTCAGAATTTTTTTAGTAATAACAAAATATAAGTGGTAGTCTGAAAATATTAAATGGAAAATTCCGGAAGCAATCCATGACTTTTGAATTGCCACTGTTCTTAGCAGTGTGATAAAATCTCACACTGCCTCGCTCTGTTCTGCTTATGACAGAAACCATTTCTTTGTCCAACACGTCCACACTATGCTATCTGCCTGCTAGTCACCTAGTAGCCATCTTGATTGTAAAATTGGCTGTCATGGTATCACAGTGCTTATACATAGGCTTCAGTATTACTCAGGGTTTCAACCATCCACTGGGGATCTTGGAACAAATTCCCTGCTGATAAAAGGAGACTATTGTACTTGAATTAATTATGTTTTAGTTCCTCCAGGAACCACATTGTTTCAAGAACTCATACCTGATGCACAAAAATTGTTAGAAACTCATATAAAGGAAATGCTATGATTAGAAAATGGCAGCCACAAGATTCTGTAGTCTGGCTTCTTCTTTCATTCAAGATTTACTCCTTCTCCAGCTACTCTACCCTTGAGAGTCTCCATTTCTGTTAAACCAAATTATTCTAATTTTCATGTCCTGCTTTTCCGGTTTTTCTGATCTATAGCTGCTTCTTCTGCTAACGACTTCATCATCTCTTCTGACAGGAGGATCTAGATTCGGCTCTGAGTGAGGTGAAGGTTTCTCCAGCTGGTGTTGAGGCCTTCCATTAACTTCTCTTACAATCTCCTTAATAAAGTATGACTTGATACTTTGAAGGCTTCCTAATCCTAGAAGTTAATTGTATAATTTTTTAAAATCATTTTCTCCTATTTGGAGTCATACAAAATATATATAATTCATCTTCTCTTCGACAGTCCTTTGTGTATTTAAGCTAGGGCTGCTGTTCTGACTCTCTTCACCAGCAGAAATGGACTCTATTTCTTTCAAAACTTCCTTGAATTTCTCTTATAATGTGAATCCTAGAATGAAAGACTTATGGGTATTCCTTCCATTCCCTTGAATAATATTGTTCTCAAATTTTATTCACTGTTTCAGAAGTTTAATTATACCAAGGAACTGCAAGTTTAACTAAAATCATTAAGCTGTTTTCATAGAAACTTCCATTAGTATAAAATCTCCTTTATCCTGTAGATATAGGATCATCTCATTTGGTTTTGTCTTTTGAGTATATTCCTACAAATGTAATCTTGTGCATTATAAACCCCAGATTAAAATAACCAGATTTTAAAAATCTTTTAAATATGTAATCTTTTAGTCAACATGTTGTATAATATCATAGTAAATTTTGAATATGTGATAGATATACATTATAAATTTTCCATCAAGATTTATAAATATGTATTAAGCATCCATTGTGTGTGCTGGTAATACATTTAAATAAATGAGACCTATTTCCTGCCTGGAAGGACTTTATAAAACTATACACTCCATATGAGAGGGGCCATGTCTGGCAAATTTGCCACTTTGACATTCAGCCTCCACGAAGCTATGATGTCCTATGAATTAATGAATGGAAGTTAGAGAGGAAGAATGAAAATGAACAACAAATAGGATACACTATAACAAATGCCAATCTAATTTCTATCAAAATTTATGACCAAGGACACAATTATCAAGCCTATACCTTGTAGCTAGAACTTTTCTCCTACGTTTAATTTACTCTAATTGAACACTTTCAGTAAATTACATTTAATCCAGCAGACTCCCCAGGAAATCAAGTACTCTGGTGAATTCAAGATACATTGGTGTTTGAAATACTGTGATCAAAACAGACTGTTGATGACAACTACCTATTATAAATGAAAATTTAAAATACTGTAGTCAAAACAGACTGTTGACACAACTACCTTTTAGAAATAAAAATTTAATTTTTTGAACATTACCTGAAGCCTCTCCTCCTATAGTCAAACCAGGGAAGGTTTTACGGGATCAAACTGGTGAAAAGAGATTTTGTTTTTATAGTTATGGGTAAAAAGGAACTCAAGAATGAATGCAGAGCCATTATGAGTTGGAAGCCAAAGTAAGAAGTTGAACTGAGAAAGAGGCCAACCGTAAGTTTAAATATTTGATGTTCATATGACAGTTCTTCATGCTAAGAGGACTGCATCATTAAATTATAACTTACTCTATGGCTGAAAATGTCCTGACCTCTAAATGATCATGCATTTGAGTTATAAATTCTTGCAATTCAAGAATTTTATTCGAGATTAATTGAAAAATACTGTTTATGAATCCCCTTATCAATCTATCTGCCTTTTTGGTAAAGCAGAGCAATATTTTTTGTTATTAAACCAATTGAACAACTTTTGTACAGATAGTTTTTCATGTTTTCTGTGTCTACATTACACATTTTTCTTACCCAGAGTAATAACAGATATTGTATAAAAAAATCCTAAATGTAAATAATTATATCATTTTAGAATAAAATTAACTATTATAGTAATTCTGAAAATTCATGCAGTTTGCATTATACTCTGCCTCATTTTTGAAACAGACTTTTGAAGATATATTTTGTTTTTAAAGTTATCTTGCTGTGTCAAAGCATATTACAAAAAATTCATTTAGCATGTAATTGTGCAAAATGTTGAATAGTATCAAAAATGAAAACTTTATTTAGTGCAGTGGATTTTTAAGTGGTTGATTCTTTTCTTCAATGGAAATCTTACATGTGACCCAATTTAAAACAAGAACAGTGATAATAAAAAGAATGAACATTCTAAAGTTCCCCTAATTGAAGCAGGATGAGATTTGTAACAGAAAATTACTATCCAAGGTGTCAAGTTCACATTCTTTTCATAGTTCGAAAGTAGATCTAACAGTGCTCCTATAGAAAACTTTCTTTAAAGTTTCTTTACAATGCATTGGCCAATGAAGAGCTCATTTGGTATTTACATTTTCTGGGTCTGTTAATCATTCTTTGTATCTTCCTGAACAAGACATTTCATAGGTCACTCAGGTGAAAGTGACCTTTCCACTGATCAGTGTCAAAGCACCTACCGTGAATCAATGACAGCACATGATTCAATGACAGTCATTGTATGGTCTTGACCCCTGGACACACAAAGAATAGACGCATTCAGATGTCAAGTGCCTCTAACAAAGGCCAGCTTAGTTATGAGTGGTTGTGCTTTAAACCCCTTTGAACAGGTTTATCCATGAATGTTCAAGTATTTTTTAATGTGCATTATAAAAACAGCTACTGCAATTTTTTTTAATTCTTCAAATTTTATTTTTTGTTTCAAGGTTAATCTAAGTATTTCACATTTTTCATTAATATACAATGCAATAATGTTTTGAATCAGAAGCATTTGACATTTTCAATGTGCAATGACAGAGGACAAAATTTATTGAGTACTAGCCATATGACAGAATAGCAGTTCAATTTCTTTCAGTGCTTAGTTTTAAGGGAAAAGAAACATTTATTGTGGCTCTCCATTTAGTTCATTAGTTAATTTCCTGAGAGAACGTGGTTGTGATATTTTATATTTGTGAAAGAGTAAGAAGAGATTCTCAGATAATAGGCAATAAAACAATTTCATAAATTAAAATTCATTAGATGAGTTTAATGGTGAGATAATTTTTCATATTTGGGAATAGTTGAGGTATATTTCTGCTAAAAGGAAGAAAAATCATAAACTAGAGAATACTCAAGATGTCTTACTAACATTCATGTCTTCTACACTATTTTCTAGTATTTCACTTTTGATTAAATTACCCAATGGGACTTACTATGAAATTAGAAAGCAATCATTTTTCAAGTTTATCTATTATGCTGATTAATAAGAGGTGTCTCAAAAATGTGTTTTCTCTTAACTTTTAGTGTTTTCAGTGATTATTCTATGTAGTTGACCAGATTCCTTCTTTCTTGCCTGATTCTATTGGCCATCATTCAAGTAAATTTGTCTTTATCACTTATTAATATGCTTGCTAAGTTTTCTGTGCCTTATGTGTATCTGTATCATTCAAAACTTATGTGCAATGGTAAAATTATGTTATTTGTGACATTTGCTAGAAAGATTTGTGATGAAAGAATTTGAAATGTCCCATCTCTTTCTCCTAAGGAAATTCTTTACTATCTAAAAAATATTTAGCATCATTTTAAATTTCTGTTCAATGTTACACGAAGCTCATAGTACCACACTCTTTTTCTCCTTCTTTCCGACAGTTAAATGCTCTTTTAATGTTCTCACTGAATTACTAAGCACTTGAAAGTAAGAGACTTTGGCTATCTCTACAGAATAGGTGAAAATCTCTTATTGAATTGTTAATGTCTTATCTTGTTTACATTAAACTGAATAATAATATGTGGGAATGAGAGAGTGATCCTTTCAGGGGAATGACAATGTTCATTGAAGGGAAAGCACATTCAATGGCCAACAGATGTAGACTGAGACCACAGAGCTGATTACCCAGGGGGAATGGGTTTCACTTGTATTTCTGCATTCCATTTAGCTGTGCCACTGTAAGCAACTTAGTTAAACTCTGTTAATAAGTTAATATGAGCAATTATTCATAACTATGATTGTCATTTAGTGCTATTGACACATTTTTCTATTATTATTTTAAAATACTACTTAAAAATTGTTTGATTTTTGAATTTGTTGGATACTTCCAGAACTAGTTAGGATGGAATTATAATAGGTCCTCTTAAAAATGCTTCTCAAATGAAACGTCCTTTAAAGACCATTATACTCAGTCATTGAATGAACAGTATGAAAGGGTTAGATCTAGGTATTTTCTAAAGAGGACGTAAGGAAGAACAAAGATTGAAAGGAGGGATGTGGAGTAGAATTTAAGACAATTTAGCTACTTCATTAAAATAAGTCAAGACTCATGACACTTCTATAAAGGGCCAGATAGTAAGCATTTTAGATTTTGTAGAACCCAAGATCACTGCCCCTAAGGCACAGTTCTGCTCTTGTGGTAAGGAAGCAGACACTGAAATGAATGAGGATTACTGTTGCTGTGAAACGTTATTCACACACTTGGGAGAGTACTGGATTTGGCCATGCATGCAAGTTGTATTTTACGGATCCTTACAATAAATCACTGAGTACTTGAAAAAATATCATACGTTCACAAAGATTGTTCTCTATTACTCACTAGAGTTTAGTAATGATATATAGTGGTAGTTTTAGCTTAAATTTTCTTCTAAAACTATGAAAAAATGGGACACAACTTTATAAAGTACCATTTATATAATGTTACTTACATTGATTTTATAATTACATGTAATTTAACAAGCTTTTAAACATCTCAAAATAATTATATATTTACTACGTAACCAGTTTATTTGAATGTATGTCCTTTCCAAAAATACAAGCTTAATTTTATATTTCTTTTATTCTTTCACATTATCACTTTAATTTTATCACTCATTTCTGTTTATGTATAATATATTCAGTTTCTCAGATGCCTAATTGGCAGCCATCACACCACTGTTTCAGATTATTATCATATCTTTAATGTGATATATACTCATTAAGGCAAAAGTCCTACTTTATATAATTTGCTCTACCCCAGCTTTCTCTTACAATCTGAAATTAACTTCATGTTTCAGTATAATAAATGTTCCATCTAGCATGAGGGACTCTAAATAATGCCCATGAAACCAAACTAGCTACATTAGAAACAACAAGTAAAATGTTTTGAGAACATATAGCATCATTCCTTTTAACTAATACAACTCAAGCAATTATGGCCTGGCCTACTTTTTACCTTTCTGAGTGCAGCAGAAGCATTCATCAAAGAAAAGCTACCATGCTATAATTGGGAAAATGTTCACATATCAGATGAAAAAGGGCCAAAAAGTGTATTTTATTCTTTGGGGAAGAGACAACTATACACTATGTCTGGCATTATTACTACTATTAAGCATTTATTAAATGCCAACAACATAGATACCAGGAGCACCTCATCAGTGCTGATGGAAAGAATATTTTGAGATGGAAAATAATTCCTGCTTAATGCTGGTGTATATAATGTTCTCTTAGACAAAAAAAAGAGAGAAAGAAAGAAAGAAACAAAAAAACAAAGAAAGAAACAAAGAAAGAAAAATAAAGGATGGCTTAGGAAGAGTTCTCAAAGCACACTCATGGTAATAAATGAAGGATAAAACTGACAAAAGTGAAATACTAGTTAAAGAAAAACAAAAAAAAAATTATTGGCTGTATTTTTCATTTTTTGCTTTTTCACATAGGTCAGTCTCTGCTCAATAGGTGCTTCTTTTCCCTCCCTCTGCTCCATCTTTAGTGTATTATGTCTGACTTACTCCAAAGGAACCCTGGAAGTTCTTCTAAATTTATTTTTCTTCTGCTTTTCTTTAAAGTCATAAATTTGGCAGTACAAAAGAAGAAAAGATGTGATCAATATGAGTTTAGCTGCCCAAAAGGTGTGTGTTTTTTGACTCCGTCCCAAATTAATGACCACTCTTTCATTTGAGTATGCAGTAGAGAACACCACTGAAAATAGGATACTGTTTCTAACATACACTTTTAAAAGATTTATATTCTTATGATGCCATCCTTCCCAATATGTAGAGCAACAAATATTTTAACATAGCCCAAAGAATAGTTGGTTGCAATTTTTAGGTCATAAGTGATGCATTTATTACTTAAAGTGTTGTGTGTACACATTGCAAACAAAGACCTCCCATCTACCTAAAACTTAACAGTGTCCCGCCATAACCTAATAGTGATCCAGTTGTGTGCCTTTGCCTTTTTTCAACACACTTTGCAAGAATTCTTTTATATTAGTTTTCACTAACCATACAATCCTAGCAATATTCAAAATTTACTTTCATCGTTCCCTTTTGACCTCAGAGCTACATTTTAAGATGCTCATCAGTTTGACCCTTATCAACTCTTCCGTCAGCAACAGACTTGTCACAGAATTCACCAAAGCTAATCTCTTTTCTCTAAGGAGACAGCTGTTCACTTCTTACAATCTTTTGCCCCAAGCACTGACAACTAGAAAACTAGCTTCTAATGTGGTTACAAATCTTGATCCAGCTGGTGACTCTTTTTCAACAATGAAGGTACTATGAGTCCCATGGTAGCAGTTAGAATTGAAACTATGCTCTAAAGTACTTTAGGCTCCATATGGTAGCCCTTTAACCCTTATTCTGGGCCCAGCTCTAGCCCTCAAGCATATGCCTGCTACAAAGTTTAGTCCGTTTATGTTCCTGTGTAAGTTTACCTCTTTCTCTCACTGTTGCAAACTATCTCCGATATACCAAGATATAAAAATTTTAAGTAATTTAATTTACACTATTATTTTTAATATTTTCTAGTATTTCTGAGTTCGTTGTACAGAGTTTAGAGTTTTAAAGGTGCAGTTTACCTTAGGCTTTATTATACCCTGTGTCAGACTCTGAATGCACAGCGATTTATCAAATCCCCATTCTTTTATAACACTTTAAGAAGTGTGTTTACTATAACATTCTGCATAAACTTATTAAAGGGCAGGAAAGAATTAATTCAGAAATATTAGAACATTTTAAAAATAATAGTATAAATTAAATTACTTTAACATTTTTATAACTTGGTATGTAGAAGACAGGTTATAACAGTAAGAGAAAGAGATAAACTCACACAGGGACATACATGTACTAAACTTAGTAGCAGGCATGTGCTTCAGGGTCAGATCTGGGCCCAGAAAAAGGGTTAAAAGGCTACCATATGAAGCCTAAACATTCAGCATAAACTTATTAAAGGGCAGGAAAACGAGCAAATGGCAGATGGAGACATGATAATACAATTGAAGTGTCAACATTTTAAAAAATTTTGCAATAAATGATGTCTGAATTATAAAATAAAGTTAATGAGCAAGGCTGGTATGGTGTACATGCCTGTAATTCCAGTGACTCAGAAGGCTGAGGCCAAACAATAAGTTCAAGGCCAGCCTCAGCAACTTAGAGAGATCTTCAGCAACTTGGATCCTGTCTCAAAATTTTTTATTAAAATTCAAAATAAAAACAGAGGATGTAATTTTGTGGTAGGGTAGCATGCAAAAAAAGCAAGCTAGCTAATGAGTTTAAAACACAGCTGCAACTTACATTTTAATGAGCACATTTTTATTTAGAATAATTCACCTATATTACAAATTATGGTTGTTTTAGTTTCTTTTTTCATAACTTTATTTCATTTATTTATTTTTTTATGTGGTACTGAGGATCACACCCAGTGCCTCACACGTGCTAGGCAAGAACTCTACCACTGGGGCTGGGATTGTGGCTCAGTAGTACAGCGCTTGCCTCGCATGTCTGAGGCACTGGGTTCGATCCTCAGCACCACATATAAATAAATGAATAAATAAAAGTCAATCAACAATTTAAAAAATAAAAAATAAAAAAATTTTTAAAAAATAAAAATAAAACTCTACCACCGAGCCACAAACCCAGCCCACAAATGTTTTATTTTCACATATTTACTACCTTTCATTTATCATTACATAATTCATAAAAATTGTAATATTTTATAATTCTTCAGAAAAATATCATTTATTTCCTCCTGAGTTTTTAAATATAATAACAGAATCGTAAGCAGTTGAATTGAATGTTTTTATACTTTTTTGGAAATTATGACAATTAATATACTAATATTTGTTGAAGGAACTGCAGAAGACACTAAAGATTATTGTATTTCACTGCAATTGAAACATTACATTTTTTCATATAAAAATATTTCAAATTGAAATAAATTATTTAAAAATTATTTTCATGTTCAAATTAAAATAAATAAAAAGAATTTATACTACACAAATGAATAATACTTTTTTCATCAGCCAGGTAATTTTTTAAACTGAAATATTATCAAAACATATTCATTCATAATTATGTATTCTCCTTTGGGAAGATTTTTTAATTTGTTTTTTTAGATATTCATAACAGTAGGATATATTTTGACGTATTATACATACATTGGGAGCAACCCATTACAATTTTGATCTCATTCTTGTGTTTGAACATGATGCGGAGTTATGCTGATTGTGTTTTCATATATAAGCATAGGAAAGTTATGCCCAGTTAATTCTACTGTCTTTCCAATTCCTGTCTCCCCTCTCTTCTCTTAATTCCCCTTTGTCTAATCCAATGGACTTCTCTACTTCCCCTATTTACCCTCCCTTGCTATGGGTTAGCACCCACATATCAGAGAAAACATTCAACCTTTGGTTTTTTGGGACTGACTTATTTCACTTAGTATGATATTCTCCAGTTCCATCCATTCACCCACAAATGCCATAATTTCATTTTTCTTTATGGCTGAGTAATATTCCATTGGGTATATATGCCACATTTTCTTAATCCATTTATCTATTGAAGGGCACCTAGGTTGGTTCCATAGCTTAGCTATTGGGAATTGAGCTGCTATAGACACTGATGTCCTGTAATTCCAGTACTTTGGGAGGCTAAGACAGGAGAATTGCATGTTCAAAGCCAGCCTCACCAAAAGCGAGGTGCTAAGCAACTCAGTGAGACCCTGTCTCTAAATAAAACACAAAATAGGGCTGGGGATGTGGTTCAGTGGTTGAGTATCCCTGAGTTCAATCCCTGGTACCAAAACAAAAACAAAAACATTGATGTGGCTACATAGTATTAATTACCTTATACATGAAAATAGTGTAGAGTCTATATACATGCACATACACACAATATTATCTTAATTTTATTTTTTCTCCAACATGCATATTGGAGAAAAGAAAAACATGAATATAAGTTACCACTTTGAAAGCATTTAAAGAAAAATAAACTGAAATTTCTTCATATATGTATATAGGATAAATGAGGAAAAATAATAGATGAGAAAAATTGGGTTAATGTTAAAATAGGAGATTGCTTCAGCAAAACAACTTAATTTTTGTCATTATTAAATTTTTTGTGTGTGTATGTTTATTCCTTTCAAATTTCTATGCCAAGAAATTTCACATATTCCACTGTGGATGAAAACAAAAAGTAATTAAAATATGTTTAAGATAGTTGTTTCTTATACCATATATAAAAATATTTTATAGTTCTTTGACACAGTGTGAACAAATAGTTTACCCTACTGGTAAGGATATAATAAGAAAATAATAAGAAATGTGTCAGGATCAAGTTGATTCAGACCCTGAATAATTAACAACATATTATGAAAATATATACTCCTCTGGTAATTAATAATGAAAATTTCTGTAGTCCCTCTACTGTGAATGCTGTTGGTAAAAATCTTCATTGTTAACAGAACTTGTTTACAGATTTTCCCCTTAATAGAGATAAAGCTTACAATAGGTTACTAGCTACCTGGCATAGAACTTTATTTTTCCTAAGTTTTGATGATATTAGAGAATTCTGGTTTTGAGACTCAACTCTAATAATGAGGCTTGTGTTGAGTCGTTACAGTATAAAATTATATTTCTTGACTTTTTGTGTGTTTCTTATTGGTTTGTTTTATTTTGTTTACATTTTGTCTGGCTGGAATTTACAAATAACTGACATGCCAATCAACTTTGAAATTATAGATCTCACTGAATGAAATTCTAAAACACATATGATAGAATAGGCATTGTGATTATCAAGATGCTTGTGTTGGCTGAGTGCAGTGGTGCATGCCTGTAATCCCAGCAGCTTGAGAGGCTGAGGCAAGAGGATGGCGAGTTCAACGCCAGCCTCAGCAATTTAGGAAGGCCCTAAGCAACTCAGTAAGATCCTGTCTCTAAATAAAGTACAGGAAGACCTTAGAAGATGGAAAAATCTCCCATGCTCCTGGATAGGCAGAATCAATATTGTCAAAATGGCCATACTACCCAAAGTGCTATATAGATTCAATGCAATCCCAATTAAAATCCCAATGTCATTCCTTATAAAAATAGAAAAGGCAATCATGAAATTCATTTGGAAGAATAAGAGACCCAGAAGAGCCAAAGCAATTCATAGCAAAAAGAGGAAGCAGGAGGCATTACAATACCAGACCTTAAATTATACTACAAAGCTATAGTAACAAAAACAGCATGGTACTTGCACCAAAATAGACATGTAGACCAATGGTACAGAACAGAAGCCACAGAGACAAACCCACTGAAATACAGTTATCTTATACTAGACAAAGGAGCCAAACACGTACACTGGAGAAAAGGTAGCCTCTTCAACGAATGGTGCCGGAAAAACTGGAAATCCATATTCAGCAAAATGAAACTAAAGCCCTATCTCTCACCATGCACAAAATTCAACTCAAAGTATATCAAGGACCTGGGAATAAGACCAGAGATCTAATAGAAGAAAAATTAGGCTCAAATCTTCATCATGTCGGATTAGGCCCGACTTCCTTAACAAGACTCCTATAGCACAAGAAGTAAAATCAAGAATCAACAAATGGGATGGATTCAAACTAAAAAGCTTCTTCTCAGCAAAAGAAACAAGTAAACAGAAAGCGTACATTCTGGGAACAAATCTTTGTCACACGCACATCTGATAGAGCACTAATCTCCAGGATATATAAAGAACTCAAAAAACTTAACACCAAAAACCAAACAACCTGATCAATAAATGGGTCAAGGAGCTGAACAGACACTTCTCAGAAGATATACGGTCGATCAACAGACATATGAAAAAATGTTCAACATCTCTAGTAATCAGAGAAATGCAAATCAAAACTACCCTAAGATTTCATCTCACGCCAGTCAGAATGGCAATTATCAAGAATACAAACAACAATAAGTGTTGGTGAGGTTGTGGGGAAAAAGGCACGCTCACACATTGCTAGTGGAACTGCAAATTGGTACAACCAATCTAGAAAGCAATATGGAGATTCCAGCTATCCCACTCCTTGGTCTATAACCAAAAGACTTAAAACAACATACTACAGTGATGCAACCTCAATGTTTATAGCAGCTCAATTCACAATAGCTAAACTGTGGAACCAACCTAGATGCCCTTTGATAGATGAATGGATAAAGAAACTGTGGTATATATACACAATGGAATATTACTCAGCAATAAAAGAGAATAAAATTATGACATTTGCAGGTAGGTAAATGGATGGAGTTAGAGAACATCATGCTAAGTGAAGTAGGCCAATCCCAAAAAAACAAATGCTGAATGTTCTCTCTGATAAGTCTATGCTGATCCATAATATTGGGGAGGACATGGGAAGAATGGAGGAACGTTTGTCACCAGGGTGGGAGGGGGAGAGGGCAGGGGGACAGTAAAGATGGTCGAATAAGATGGACATTATAGCCCTAGCTTCATGTATGACTGCGTGTATATTGTGATTCTTCATCACATACAACCAGAGAAATGAAAAATTGTGCTCCATCTGTGTACAATGAATAAAAATGCACTCTGCTATCATGCACACCTAAGTAGAATAAATAAATAAATGAAAATTTTTAAGAAATGGGCTCAGTGGTTAAGCACCCCTGGGTTCAATCCCCAGTACAAAAAAAAAATACTCATGTTGCAAAAACATTTTGGCATTTTCCCACAGTGTAAATATATTTACACACATATGCATATGCAATATGTTTGTAAATACATGTACAGTTTTAGTTATTTTTTTTGTTTCTATAATCAAAAACCTGACAAGAACAATGTAGAGGAGAAAAATTGACTTTATTTCTTCGTTTCAGAGGTTCAGCACATAGTCAGCTGACTTCATAGCTGTAGGCTCAAGGTGAGGCAGAAGGGCATGGAAGAGTAAGCCGCTCAAGACATGGCAAACAGGAAGCTGAGACAACTTCACTCACTAGGGATAAATGTAAACCTCAAAGACACGCCCGCAGTGACCTACTTTTTCTAGCCACATCCTACCTGCCTACAGTTACCACCACTTAGTTTATATATGTGGATTAATCCAATGATTAGGTTACAACTCTTATAATTTAATCATTCCATTTCTGAATGTTCTTGTGTGGTCTCACACATGTGCTCTTGGGGGATACATCATTTCTAAATCATAACACCTTTACACTGATGTAATTTCATGTGTCATATATGTAACTAAGTATTTTTTTTGAGGAGGGGACTGGGTACTGGGGATTGAACTCAGGGGCGCTCGACCATTGAGCCACATGCCCAGCCCTATTTTGTGTTTTATGTAGAGACAGGGTCTCACTGAGTTGCTTAGCCTCACGGTTGCTGAGGCCAGCTTTGAACTAGCGATTCTCCTGTCTCAGTCTCACTACATGCTGGGATTACAGGCTTGCGCCACCGTGCCAGGCTGTAACTAAGTCTTTTAAATACTAAAGGAAAACTCAGGCTGACAAATACTGCAATAATCTGGGGAAAGGAGTGTTTAGCAATATTATATATAATAATACATAATTATATTTACAATTAGAGAAGTAATGCATGACATATTTGTAAAATTTGGATATTCAGAAAAACATGAATAAAAAATTTAAGTTGATACTAATGCCAAAACAATACAAAATTCACCAATTTCAAATTTTGGTTATCATGCCAAAACTATTTTATTTTATTTTTTTATTTTTTCTCAAAAATTGCATTTTAATACATGTTATCAAACATAACAGAAAAAAACAAATTTTCAGAAGCTGTACACACTGTTCACTGAAAACATTTGTTGAGGCAAATAGAAAAAATTGTTACAATCATAATTTTTCTAACTTTGCACAAAATTATAAGCAGATTAAATTCTTCATATTAAACACCTTTA
>PVHX01023350.1:0-16992 GCA_004024805.1 Geosciurus inauris
AGGGAGGCTGAGACAAGAGAATCGCAAGTTCAAAGCCAGCCTCAGCAACGGCGAGGCGCTAAGCAATTCAGTGAGACCCTGTCTCTACATAAAACACAAAATGGGGCTGGGGATGTGGCTCAGTGGTCGGGTGCCCCCGAGTTCAATCCCTGGTACCAAAAAAAAAATAATAAAAATAAAAAATAAAAAAATAAACTAGGCCTTGATAGTGCTCATTGATATTTCTGCTGGTTAGCTTCTAGGTGTGGTTCCTGACCATTAATATTCTTATTTAGTGGGAGTTCTATCTCTTCTCACTTAAATCCTATCTATCTATACCCTTTATTCTTTTTTTTGTGTGTGTGTATGTACCAAGAATTAAACTCAGGGGTACTCGACCACTGAGCCACATCCCCAGCCCTATTTTGTGTTTTATGTAGACACAGGGTCTCACTGACTTGATTGTTTAGTGACTCGCTGTTGCTGAGGCTGGCTTTGAACTCGCGATTCTCCTGTCTCAGCCTCCCTAAGTGCTGGGATTACAGGCTTGAGCCACCACGCCCGGCTTTAAAAATGAAATTTTGAAGATGCATAATAACATACTTTGATATACTGTTTCCAGCATATAGGCAAAATAAAGATCATAGATATTAAGTCTAATGTGGTAGTCCATACCTGTAATCCCAGCTGCTTGGGAGGCTGAGGATAGCAAGTTCTAGGCCTGCCTTGGCAATTTAGAGATAACCTGTCTCAGAAAAAAAAAAAGTGTGCTGCGGGGAGGGCAAACAAATTAAAAACACTTCTCAAAAGAAGAAATACAAATGGCCAACATATATATATAAAACAATGTTCACATCATTATCAATTAGGGATATAGAAAGCACTAGGGATATAGCTCAGTGGTAGAGCACCCACTATCAATCTCCAGTATCAAAAAAGAAAAGAAAGCTGGGTGCTGTGGCACAGCCTGTAATCCCAGCACTTAGGGAGGCTGAGACAGGAGAATCCTGAGTTTAAAGCCAGCCTCAGCAATGGCGAGGTGCTAAGCAATTTAGTGAGACCCTGTCTCTACATAAAACACAAAATAGGGCTAGGGATGTTGTTGAGTGCCCTGAGTTCAATGTCCAGTACCAAAAAAAAGAAAAGAAATTCTTCTAAAAAGCTATAATTTACAAAGAGAGGTATATTGAAATACTTTTCATTGAGTCTCTGAACTCATGCTGTCACCAATCTAGGGAACACAGACATGTATGTGGGGTACTATTGGTAAGCTCTAGGACATAGGGTTCTCACTATCCAAGTCATCATGTCCATATGCACCAAGCTGCAGAACAAAGATCACATGACTGAGACCCTATATATGGCCAAATTCAAGTTCTCTGGCAGCCAAAATACTCACATTTCAAAAAAGTGACATTCCTAGTAGATGAATTGGAAAACATGGTGTCTGACATGGATGGTGGCTCAGAGCTATGCCTACAATGGAGAAAAGGACTGTTTTAGAATCATTGGCTGAAGATAAAAATTGGTTATTGTGCTATCCAATGAATTTCTTATCCTTATTCCTCTATAGCTGTATAAGTAAGGCAATTATTTTTCTTTGTTTTGGGTACTGGGGATTGAACTCAGGGGTACTTGACCAATGAGCCACATCCCCAGCCCTATTTTGTGTTTTATTTAGAGACAGGGTCTCACTGAGTTGCTTAGTGCCTCGCCGTTGCTGAGGCTGGCTTTGAACTCCTGATTCTCCTGTCTCAGCCTCCCAAAGTGTTGGGATTACAAATGCAAGCCACCGCGCTTAGTTAAAATCTGTGCTTTTTTTTGGGGGGGGGGTACCAGGGATTGAACTCAGGGGCACTCGACCACTGAGCCACATCCCCAGCCCTATTTTGTGTTTTATGTAGAGACAGGGTCTCACTGAGTTGGTTAGTGCCTTGCCGTTGCTGAGGCTGGCTTTGAACTCGGGATTCTCCTGTCTCAGCCTCCCTAAATGCTGGGATTATAGGCTTGAGCCACCAAGCCCAGCTTAAAATCTGTGCTTTTAATCTCATCTTAGTTTTTGAAAAATTTTCAGATAGTTTTACTTCAAATATTTTTTCTGCTCTGTTTTCCTTTCTTCTTTTTGTATTCCAATTATGCGTACTTTATTCTTTGATATTGTCCCACAGTTTTTCAGTTGCTTTTATTTTCTTTGTGTTTTTGTGAAAAAATTTTTTTTTTTTGGTACTGGGGATTGAACTCGGGGGCACTCGACCACTGAACCACATTCCGCAGCCCTATTTTGTGTTTTATGTAGGGACAGGGTCTCACTGGGTTGCTTAGTGCCTCGCTGTTGCTGAGGCTGGCTTTGAACTCGCGATTCTCTTGTCTCAGCCTCCCTAAGAGCTAGGATTACAGGCTTGCGCCACCGTGCCTGACTGTGAAATTTTTAATTATCACCAAGGTCATGGTTTATTTCCTTGGCTAGAATTTAACTGATGGCATGAGAAGGCAGTCTTCCTTTCTATTTCAAGCATATTTGATTTCTAGAATTTTGTTTTGATTCCTTTTTTTTTCCTTTCTAGTACTGGAGATTGAACTCAGGGGAACTCGACCACTGAGCCACAACCCCAGTCCTATTTTGTGTTTTATGTAGAGACAGGGTCTCACTGAGTTGCGTAGCGCCTTGCCATTGCTGAGGCTGGCTTTGAACTCACGATTCTCCTGTCATAGCCTCCTTGTTTTGATTCTTAAAGTTTCCATTTTCCCTAACATAGTTTATAAGTTTTTGCATGCTGTATACTTTTTTCACATTAGAATATTTAACATATTAAGGCTGGGATTGTAGCTCAGTGGTAGAGCGCTTGCCTTGGATGCGTGAGGCACTGGGTTCGATCCTCAGCACCACATAAAAATAAATAAAGATATTGTGTCCATCTACAACTAAAAAATATTTTAAAAAAGAATATTTAACATATTAATCATAATTAGTTTTTTTTTTGGTACTGGGGATTGAACTCAGGGGCACTCGACCACTGAGCCACATCCCCAGCCCTATTTTGTGTTTTATGTAGACAAGGTCTCACTGAGTTGCTTAGCGCCTCGCCATTGCTGAGGCTGGCTTTGAACTCGCGATTCTCCTGTCTCAGCCTCCCTAAGTGCTGGGATTACAGGCTTGAGCCACAGTGCCCGGCTCATAATTAGTTTTTTTAACTTAGCAATTCAAACATGTTTGAGTCTGATTTTTATCTTCAGACTACATTTTAGCATGTCTTCTGACCTATCTTGTAATTTTTTGTTGAAAGCCAGACATGTTTTATTGAATAATAAAAAAATGAGGTAAATAGGCCACTGGAGGGGAAAAAAAAAGAAACAACATATGAACCATCCTATTTTGTGGTTTGAATATGGTTTGCCCTCTTCCAAACTCATGTTGAAATTTAATCCCCATTTTTTTTTTTTTTTTGGTACTGGGGATTGAATTCAGGGGCACTCGACTACTGAGCCACATCCCCAGCCCTATTTTGTGTTTTATTTAGAGACAGGGTCTCGTTGAGTTGCTTAGCGCCTTGCTGTTGCTGAGGCTGGCTTTGAACTCACGATTCTCCTGTCTCAGCCTCCCTAAGTGCTGGGATTACAGGCTTGTGCCACCGTGACTGGCTTAATCCCCATTGGGAGGTATTAAGAGAGAGGGAATAATCAAAGTGTAGTGTATGGAGGTGGGTCCTTTGGAAGGTGGTTAGGATTCGATATGGTCATCAGGGTGGAGCCCCATGATTGAATATGGGTGGCTCTATAAGTAGAGGAAGAGGAAGAGTTTTGCTTAGTGTTTATGAGGCCCTAGGCTCAATCCCATTGAGAAAGGGAGCACAGGAGGAAGGGAGGGAGGAAGGGAAGTGAAAAAGGGAGGAGGGAGAGTGACCAGAGCCTTCACATGTACGTTCCTACTGAGCTGTCTTGGGACTCCTGGGACTCTGCCTGCTAGAAAGCCACCCTGAGAAGCAGCCCCTCGACCTAGGAATAGAACCATGAGCCAAATAAATTCTCTCCCTTTTTTTTAAATGAAAAAAAAAAGCTTTTGGTTTTCTCTGAGAATTTTTTTCTCTCTGATAAGAAAAACTGGTTACTCAAGGTTTGCAGATCTGAATCTTTGAGATATAAATTTTCTACCTGGCCTTAACTGAGTGTTTTATATTTGGAAACATAAATTTAGGGTTTAAGGACCAAAGGACTGTATCAGATCAGCAGTCTGATTTTTTTTTTTTTTTTTTTTGTATTGGAGTTTCAAAAAAAAAAAATAAAAATAAATAAATAAATAAATAAATAAAATGTTAACTATTCTTAAAAAAAAAAAAGTAAACTTGGCAGCTGAATGGCAAAGTGCCCCTGTGCTCAATCCCCATTACCAAAAAACAGAGGAAGAAAGAAAAAAAAAGAATAAATAGAAGAGATGATATTTCTTGTTTTTTTTTTTTTTTTGTCCTGGAGATTGAACTCAGGGGCACTGGACCACTGAGCCACATCTCCAGCCCTATTTTGTGTTTTATGTAGAGACAGGGTCTCACTGAGTTGCTTAGTGCCTCGCTATGGTTGCTGAGGCTGTCTTTGAACTTGCAATTCTCCTGTCTCAGCCTCCCTAAGTGCTGGGATTACAGGCTTGCGCCACCGCGCCTGGCTGATATTTCATTTTTGAGTCATAAAAAGCAGAGTGCCTTACACCTCGGTCTCTTTCCGTTGAATCACTTGCTTTGGGGAAGACAGCTGCCATGTTATGAGGACACTTAGTTCCTTTGGAAAAGTCCAGATGGCAAGAAGCTTTCTTGTCAACAATCATGTGTGCACCACAATGAAAGCAAATCCTCCAGCCCCAGTCAAGCTTTCAGATAACTGCAGTCCTAGCTGACAGTCTGACTGCAACCCAACATAGCCTCTCTTGGATTCCTGACCTATAGAAACTGAGGTAACAAAGGTTTAAATAAACCTTTTTGGGGGCTAGGGTTGTGGCTCAGTGGTAGAGTGCTTGCCTAGCATGTTTGAGGCACTGGGTTCCATTCTCAGTACCACATAAACATAAATAAAACAAAGGTATTGTGTCCATCTACAACTAAAAAAAAAAAACACTTTTGAAATATGGTCTCGCTAAGTTCCTTAGGCCCTAGCTGAGTTGCTGAGGCTGGCTTTGAACTTGTGATCCTCCTGCCTCAGCCTCCTGAGCCATTGGGATTATAGAGCGTGCCACCTTACCCAGCTAAAGAAATTGTTTTAAACTGCTAAATTTTGGGATAATGTTACGAATCCTGTAATCACTTAAGAATTGCATTTGGCTAAAACAAAGATTCCCCTAAACCCAGTGACTTTTTTTGTTTTAATATTTGTTTTTAGTTGTAGGTGGACACAATATCTTTATTGATTTATTTTTTTTATGTGGTGCTGAGGATCGAACCCAGTGCCTCAAGCATGCAAGGCAAGCGTTCTACCACTGGGCCACAATTCTAGGCCCTAAACCCAGTGACTTAATGATTTTGTTTTTCTTTTTCACAAAAAAATAAGTTTGGGGCTGGGGTTGTGGCTCATTCGCAGAGCGCTTGCTTCACACATGTGAGGTACTGGGTTCGATTCTCAGCACCACAGAAAAATAAATAAAATAAAGATGTATACATCTATAACTTAAAAAAAATAAGTTTGGAGATTGGCAGTTCAGAACTGGTATGACATCTTCACATTATTTCCATAAGCCAGACTGCTGTCCATTTCCGTTCTGGCATCTTGATTTGTGGCTTAATTTCTCTGGCTTTTCCCCCTATATTGCTGTTGGAACTCCAGCCACCGCATTTCAGACAGGAAGTAAGTGAGGGAAGGATTTTCTGGAAGTTTTGCCCAATGACTTTCATTAATACGTACATCATTGACTTATGGTAGTTGAGAAATGTTTTTTAGTTGAACACAGTACTGACCAAACAATATAAAACTTCTGTTAGGCCAGGCAAGGTGGTGTACACACACCTGTAATCCCAGTGGCTTGGAAGGTTGAGGGAAAGGATCTCAAGTTCAAAGACAGCCTCAGCAATTTAGCGAAAACCTGTCTCAAGATAAAAAATGAAAAGGGTTGAGGATGTGGCTCAAAATGGCTTGTTAAGTGCTCCTGGGCTAAATCCACAGTAAAACACACACACATAATAATAAATAAATAAATAAATAAATAAATAAGAATAGAAAGTTTTCCAAAGAAGATATTCAAATGTGCATATTCAAATATGCAACAAGAGCTGGGCGCAGTGGTGCAAGCCTGTAATCCCAGCTCTTAGGGAGGCTGAGACAGGAGAATCGCAAGTTCAAAGCCAGCCTCAGCAATGGCGAGGCACTAAGCAATTCAGTGAGACCCTGTCTCTACATAAAACACAAAAGAGGGGGCTGAGGTTGTGGGTCAGTGGTAGAGCCCTTGCCTCGCATGTGGGAGGCACTGGGTTCGATCCTCAGCACCACATATAAACAAATGAATAAATAAAGGTCAATCAACAACTAAAAAAAAAAAAAATTAAAAAAAAAAAACACAAAAGAGGGCTGGGGATGTGGCTCAGTGGTCGAGTGCCCCTGAGTTCAATGTCTAGTACCAAAAAAAAAAAAAAAAAACACAACAAAACCCAAAAACAAATGGGCAACAAGAACAAAAATATGACTTATTTTTATAACATCTTTAGCCATTACAGAAATGCAAATCAAAGCCACAATGACATACTACTACATATCCACTGGGATGGTTATTATCAAATAGATAACTATTGGAGAGAACCTGGAGAAATGGGAAGCCTCAAACACTACTGGTGGAAATGTAAATGGTACAGCCACATTGGAAAACAGTTTGGCAGTTCTTCCAAAGGCTAAATACAGGATTACCATATGCTCTAGCAATTCTACTACTGGATATATAACCAAGAGAAATGGAAACATATGGCCACATAAAAACTTGTACATGAATGTTTATAGCTGCATTATTCATAATTGCCAAAAAATTAACTGGGTATATTGGCTCACTCCTGTAGTCCCAGCTTCTCTGGAGGCTGAGGCAGAAGGATAGCTTGTACCCAGGAGTTCTAGGCCAGCCTGGCAACAGAGTGAAACTTTGTCTCAAAACAAAACATAACAGCTGGGTGTGGTGGTGCAGGCCTGTAATCCCAGTGATTTGGGAGGCTGAGGCAATTTGAGGACAACTTTAGCAATTTAGTGATGCCCTAATCAACCTTTTTATACTTTTTTTTTGGAACAGGGATTGAACCCAGAGATGTTTAACCACTGAGCCACATCTGCACCACTTTTTATTTTTTGAGACAGGGTCTCACTAAATTGCTTAGGGCCTCACTAAATTGCAGAGGCTGGCTTTGAACTCGTGGTCCTCCTGCCTCAGTCTTGCAAGCCACTAGGATTACATCTATGGTTAGTGATATGAAAAAGGCTCAAGACATATAATTAAATTTTAAAAATCCAGTTGATGAACATTTATGATTGATGCCATTTGCTTTAAAAAAATTTGCTTTAAAAAAAAAATTTTTTTTTTTTTTTTTTTGGTGATACTGGGAATTTAACCCAGAGACACTTTACCACATTCCAAGCACTTTACCACATTTTTTTGGTACTGGAGATTGAACTCAGGAGCACTCAACCACTGAGCCACATCCTCAGCCCTATTTTGTGTTTTATGTAGAGACAGGGTCCAACTGAGTTGCTTAGTGCCTCGCTGTTGCTGAGGCTGGGTCCGCGATTCTCCTGTCTCAGCCTCCCTAAGTCCTGAGATTACAGGCTTGCACCACCATGCCCGGTTCCCAAGCACTTTTTTATTTTGATACAGGCGCTCATTAAATTGCTTAGGGCCTTGTTACATTGCTGACGCTGGCCTGAAACTTGAGATCTTTCTGCCTCAGCCTCCTTAGTCCCTGGGATTACAGGTGTGTACCACCACACCTGGCTTTGATATCTTTTTTTTTTTTTTTTTTTTTTTGGTACCAGGGATTGAACTCAGGGCTGCTTAAGCACTGGGCCACATCCTCAGCCCTTTTTTATGTTTTATTTAGTGACAGGGCCTCGCTAAGTTGCTGTGACTGGCTTTGAACTTGAAATCCTCCTGTCTCAGACTTCTGAGCTACGTGCGCCACCACACCAGCTTGGCTTTATTAATCAGGTTTTTTTTTAAAGATTACTTTTTTTTTTAATGTTTATTTTTTAGTTGTAGGTGACAGAATATCTTTATTTTATTTTTATGTGGTGCTGAGGATCGAACCCAGTGCCTTATGCATGCTAGGCAAGCACGCTACCACTGCGCCATAATCCCAGCCCCAAGGTTTTTTTTTTTTTTTGGTACCAGGGATTGAACTCAGGGGCACTTCACTGAGCCACATCCTCAGCCCTATTTTGTGTTTTATGAGTTGCTTATTGCCTTGCCATTGCTGAGGCTGGCTTTGAACTCGCTATTCTCCTATCTCAGCCTCCCAAAGTGCTGGGATTACAGATGTGTGCCACTGTGCCCAGCTTGGCTTTGATATCTTTATTCAAACAAGAATAGTGCTGTGGGAAATCATGGACTTCTATGTTCTTCTAGATGTGCTTCTGCATTTGCTTTTTGTTTGTTTTTTGCAGTGCTAGAACCCAGGCCATGGAGCATCGTGCTAGGCAAGCTCACTACTGCTGAGCCACATCCCCAGTCCCAATTTGCCTTTTTTTTATTTTTTATTTTAGTTGTAGATGGACACACAATATCTTTATTCTTATGTGGTGCTGAGGATCGAACCCAGTGCCTCACGCATGCGAGGCAAGCGCTCTGCCACTGAGCTACAACCCCAGCCCCTGCCTTTTTTTTTTAAATAAATATTGTTTTTGTAATTGAATTAGATTCTAGCTGGACCAATCATTGGAGGAAGAATATCAAGGATGTCATGGAGTATATAGTGCTCATTACACAGTGTAGTTAGTCCTTGCCAACTTAAGACAAAATCTTCAGTGGCTCCCCATAGCTTCCAGGATAAAGTCTAGATTCCTCACTGTGATCTGCTCCCTGCTCCTAGCTACTCCTGCCCCCACACCAAACTTATTATTCACCCAGTAGAACCACCTGTTTTCCTTGCACAGGTACAACATGTGCTTTCTCTGTCTGGAATCTCTACCCTAAACGTATGATGTACTATAAAATTATCTCCTGGGGTGTAGCTAAGTGGGTAGAGTGCTTGCCCAGCATGAAGGAGATCCTGGATTCAATCCCCAGTGCTGCAAAACAAAAATAAAAGCAAAAACAACAACAAAACTCCTGGCACTTAGTAAAAACTCCTCAGTGTTAGCTATCATTATAACTTCTTTCTCATTATATATTTTTCTCTTTATTTATTTAATTTTTTTGTACCAGGGATTAAACTCAGGGGCACTCGATTACTGATCCACATCTCCAGCCCTATTTTGTGTTTTATGTAGAGACAGGGTCTCACTGAGTTGCTTAGCGCCTCGCCATTGCTGAGGCTGGCTTTGAACTCGCGATTCTCCTGTCTCAGCCTCCCAAAGACGTTATATTATATTACTTATGCACTTGTGTACTTCAGAAGTTATCAGCCAATTTAGTGAGATCCTGTCTCCAAATTAAAAAATAAAAAGGGCGGGGATGTAGCTCGGTGGTAATGCACCCCTGCGTTCAGTCCCCCTACCAAGCAAACCAAACCAAACCAAACCGATCAAACGAACAAAACAAACTTAAAAAAAAAAAAAAAAAACCCAAAACAAAACCACCCACACACCTTAGGGCCTGGATTCCTTGTGTTCTGTCAGGTCACCTTCCAAAGATCTACCTGAAAATTAATGGGCGAGGCCTTTACGGGGAATTAGACCTTTTATCTTGGCATCTCTTCTCCTTGTATCCCGCCCAGGTCCCTTTTGCTTCTAGAGATGAGCTCCTCCGGAATTCACAGCGCTTTTGCATCATAGATATCCGGTCCCTTTAAGGTTTTAGGTGACGCAATGGCTAGCCCCTCCTTCCTCCCGCCTTACTGTACAATTCGAAGCCCTGCCCACTGTTTTACGACCTCCGCCTATTAACTCCACGACGTTTTCCGTGCCTCATCCGGGCTCCTGGGACTGGGAAATTGACTTCGTAACTAGGCAACTATTGCTCCACCCCTTCCAGCCGATTTGCAGTTCAGTTGGTCGCTGGTCTTCATTGAACGGTTGCGGACTGCTACAGCCAAGTCCTCCCCACCCCCTGCGTTGCTATAACAACAGTACACAACCCTACTACCCACCCTGCACCTCTTCCTAAACAATCCTTCCTTCTCAGATCCAAGACTCTGCAGAACTGCTTCTACTTGAGCAGAACCGGAATCGGCACCCCTTTGCGAATGGGGATTAGTTTGGAAGGTTGAAGACTGCACGTCAGGCTGGTGTTCCAAAAGAGTCAGGGAAATGGGGCTAAGCTGGGAGGCAAAGTTATAAGTAATGAATGGAGCCATGCGGGGCGGGGGAGGGCGTTAGAGTTGGAAGAGGGGTGGGGAGGGTAACGGAGGGGAGAAGGAGAAATTGGTAGGGGAGATTGAGGAGGAGTTGGCTTAAGGCGAAGGTGGAAGAAGTGGGAGAAGGAAGTCCAGGAAACAAGGAAACTGGTCTGCTGGAGAGTTGGAGCCAGTGCGGAGGGCAGGAAAGATCTGGGGGTCCAGGGAGGCATTCTGAAGGGAGAGGGGTCCTTGATGGTATGTATGAAGTGGATGTTTGGAGCCAAAACGAAATGTTCACAGGATGAGGGAAGAAGCTCAGTTGGAAGGGCAGGGGTGGTAGGCGGGGTACATGTCAATGGAGGCCATGGAGCTGGGGGTTGGTGGAAGCCAAATCTTTCTTTCTCAGGACAAGGACTGAGCTTCATCTGAGTCCAGAACCTTCCAGCAGGGAGAACAATGTCAGATGAAGATGATCTGGATGACTTTGAGCCCGAGCCAGAGCCAGACCAGGAATATCTGGAAAAAGAAGATGATGAAAAGGAGACAGAGGAGTGGGAGGACTACAGGAAGGAGGGGGAAGAGTTCTCTGAGGAAGTAAGCGCCTGCAAAGGGAGGGTCCTAAGGCCAGGGTGGGTTGGAAAGGGATCTCATTCTACTTCCTCCTGCAGTGGATGCCCAACCCTCTCACGGAGAACATGATGAAGGAAGGGCTTTCTTTGTTGTGTAAGACTGGCAGTGGACTGGCTCATGCTTACGTTAAGCTGGAACTTAAAGAGAGGTGAGTTTATGAGGGACCAGATAAGGACTAAGACATTATAGAGCCCCATCTGCTTTCCCACCCTCATTCCTGGGTGCTTGGACTGAAAGTTTGGATCTCTCTCATCCTGGACTAGTGGGGAGGTAAGGATAGAATTTACTTTCCAGGATCTCTAAGTCTCTCTGGTGAATGGAAGTGTAGCTCAGTGGCACAGTGTTTGCCTAACATGAAGCCTAAGGCCCTGGGTTGGACCCCAGTGCTACAAAACAAACAAATAAAAGTCTCCTTGGAGAAATGGAGACTGAGAGGATATAGTGATGTTGCTGCTGGACTTCCTCACCTGTCCTTCAGAGTGTAGATCTCAACTCTTCAAGACACAGTCTCTGCCCTCTGTTAAGGACTCGTGTACTCGGCTGGCATTGTAGCTATGTATTAGAACACTTGTGTTTGATCTCTGGAACCAGAAAAAAAATAAACTCACCTATCTTCTCTTCCCCCTCCCATCTGTCACTCATTCTCCCCATTGTAAGCCATCTCCATATTGCCCTCTGCTTTACCACCTCTGCCTGTTGTAGTTGTAGCTGTGTTCCTTTTTTTAAAAAGATGGACACAATATCTTTATTTATTTATTTTTATGTGGTGCTGAGGATCGAACCCAGTGCCTCATGCATGCAAGGCAAGCGCTTTACCACTGAGCTGCAGTGAGCCCTGTAGCTGTGTTCTTACCTCTAATCCTCCCTCTGCCATCTCCTAGGGACCTGACAGACATTAGTTTGCTGCGCTCCTACATCCATCTGCGCTATGTGGATCTTTCTGAGAACCACCTGACAGACCTGTCACCACTCAATTTCCTCACCCACCTGCTGTGGCTTAAGGCTGATAGCAATCAGCTTCGGACTGCCCGACTCAATGAACTGCCCTACCTGCAGATCGCCAGTTTTGCCTATAACCAGATCACTGACACTGAGGGCATCTCTCATCCTCGTTTAGGAAGACTGGATCTCAAAGGTGGGTCCTTAGGATGGGCTACAAAAGATTCTTCTCTTCCTTTTTTTTTCTTTTGGTACTGAGGATTAAGCCTATGGCCTCAAGCATGCTAGGCAAGCACTGTACTACTTTCCTTGTACACAGAGCTACATTCCTGGCCCAGATTCTTTCCTTCCTAGTCTGGGTCTGACAGAAGGGCAGTATTGCCCTTGACTGAGTTACACAGCACTCTTCATTCATTCATTCTTTCATTCATTAAGGCACTTGCAGAGGTGTTGGTGTAGTTCAGTGGAAGAGAACTTGCTTAGCATGCATGATGCCCAGGATTCATCCCCAGCACCAGAGAGACACACATGCACCACAGATCAAGAAGCACATTATGATTCATTATGACAGTTCTTTGTGTTGAGGATATAGCAGTGAACAAAACATAAATTCCACCCCTGTAATCCCAGCAGCTCCAGAGGCTGAGGCAGGAGGATCACAAGTTCAAAGCCAGCCTCAGCAATTTAGCAAGGCCCTAAGTAACTTAGCGAGACCCTGTTTTATTTTTTATTTTTATTTTTATTTTTTGGTACTGGGGATTAAACTCAGGAGCACTCGACCACTGAGCCACATCCCCAGCCCTATTTTGTGTTTTATGTAGAGACAGGGTCTCACTGAGTTGCTTAGCACCTCGCCATTGCTGAGGCTGGCTTTGAACTCGTGATTCTCCTGTCTCAGCCTCCCTAAGTGCTGGGATTACAGGCTTGAGCCACCGCGCCCGGCTGCGAGACCCTGTTTTAAAATTAAAAAAAAAAAAGGGCTGGGGATGTAGCTCAGTGATAAAGCACCTCTGGGTTTAATCCTCAGTATCCCCCCAAAATATTCCAATACTTGTATAGCTTACATTCTAGTTGGGGGAGACAGACAATTCACAATTAACACAATAAAAAAATAAAATTACCTGAGCATGGTGATGTTCAACTGTAATTCTAGTGACTCAGGGGACTGAGATAAGTGGATTTCAAGTTTGAGGCCAGCCTGGGCAACTTAGCAAGACTCTGTCTCAAAACAAAAAAACAAAAACAAAAAAAAAAGGCTGGAAGTGTAGCTCAGTGGTAAAGTACCTCTGGGTTCAATTTAAAAAAAGATAAATGCTGTGGAAAAGATATATCATAGAAGGGTAAGGGGGGCAAGCACAGGTGACAATTTTAAATAGATTGGTTAGAACAAGCATCATTGAGAAGATGACATTTAAGAACAAACTTGAGGAGAGGGAGTTAGATATGTAGATTGTTCAGACACTCTTCACTTGGTCCTCAAAGGCTTAGGTGGACATGTCCATCAGGTCTACTTGCCCAGGGCTCCAAAGATGTTATTCTGAAGCTGTCTCTTCTCACTATCCACCCTGTGTTAGAGGGACAGGACAATTTGTTAAGTGCCTCAAATTCAGGCTCTAATGCTGAACATTCAGAGTGGCCCTTTGAGTTCTTGATACCTTTCTGTTCTTCAGGGAACCACATCCACATGGTGACTGGTCTGGACCCCCAAAAGCTGAACAGTCTGCACACCCTGGAGCTTCGGGGGAATCAGCTAGAATCTACCCTGGGAATCAACCTTCCTAAGCTGAAGAACCTCTTCATGGTAGCTCATTGGACCATAGGGTGGTACGGGAAGAGGGTACTGTCCTGGGGGTCAGGATCTTTAAGCTTTGCTACTGACTTCATTGTCATAATTATAACCATTATAATTTTGTTCAAAATACATTTAATTTATTTTCAAGAATCTACATAATCTTAACAGTTATAGATTGCCCAAAACTCCCAAGTCCAAAGTCACATCTGAGAGTCAAGGCAAACTCTTGCCTGTGAGGCCCTGTAAAGATCAAAACAAGTAGCCGGGCGCGGTGGCGTAAACCTGTAATCCCAGCACTTAGGAAGGCTGAGACAGGAGATCACAAGTTGAAAGCCAGCCTCAGCAATGGCGAGGCGCTAAGCAACTCAGTGAGACGCTGTCTCTACATAAAACACAAAATAGGGCTGGAGATGTTGCTCAGTGGTTGAGTGCCCCTGAGTTCAATCCTTGGTACCAAAAAAAAAAAAAAAAGATCAAAACAAGTTACATATAACCAACCAATATACAGTGACAGATAAACACTCATCTTTTGAGCTTTTACTTGGGGCCAGATACTATGGGAGATGTAAAATTAAAGCTGGCAAGATGCTTCCTACAAAGCAGTGCTAATAATACACAATGTGTGGATAATAATAATTTGCTTTGATACAGCAAAATACAGCAGCAAAATGTGCCATAACTGAGGTACAGATATCAGGCTAGGGAAACCACGTAAATGTTTAGTATTTTAGATTTGAGATTCTTTATTCTAGGATGGTGCTATAGCCATTTAGCTACTTCTCAGTGGAGGAATGGGACTCCTGGGCCTGAGAGTGGGTTAAAGCATCTCCTCCTTAATTAGAGATGGCTTTGGTGGGATATATAGTAGGAAATTACAGCTGACCTTTCTCTGGGATGGCAGCTTCTCCCAGACTTCCAAAAAAAAAATTTTTTTTTTTTTTTTGGTACTCAGGATTCAATCCAGGGGCACTACCACTGAGCTATATCCTCAACCTTTTTTATTATTTTGAAGCAGGGTCTTTTTTTTTTTTTTTTGGTGCCGGGGATTGAACTCGGGGGTACTCAACCACTAAGCCACATCCCCAGCCCTATTTTGTGTTTTATGTAGACAGGTTCTCACTGAGTTGCTTAGTGCCTTGCCTCACTGTTGCTGAGGCTGGTTTTGAACTCGCAATTCTCTTGTCTCAGCCTCCCAAAGTGCTAGGATTACAAGTGTGTGCCACCATGCCTGGCTCAGGGTCTTATTTTTTTTTTTTACCAGAGGTGCTATACCACTGAGCACATTCACATCCCTTTGCCCTATTTATTTTTTATTTTTAAATTTTTCTCACTAGGTTGCTGAGGCTGTCCTCATATTTGTGATCCTTTTGCCTCAGCCTTCTGAATTGCTGGGATTACAGGTGTGCACCATTGTGCCTGGTTTACTCCCCTGCCCCCTCCACAGTTGGGATTGAATCCAGGGTGCTTAACCACCAAGCCATATCCCCAGCCCTTTTTATTTTTTATTTTGAATCAGGGTCTCACTAAGTTGCTTCGTGCTTCACTGAGTTGCTGAGGCTGGCTTTGAACTTACCTCAGACCTCCTGAGTTGCTGGGATTACAGGCATAAGCCACTGTGCCTGGCTCCCACATACCTGTAAAATTTTTTTGCAGTCCTGGGTTTGGAACCCAGGGCCTTGCTTGCTAGGCAAGCGCTCTACCACTGAGCTATACCCTTAGCCCTCTTCTGGACTTCTTTATTCTCTATACTACCTTTTACTCATTCATTTCCATTACTCTTCCACAGACCCTCACCTCTTGGATTTCCTCTTTTGCTTCATCTCTTTCTGACTTCCCTTTCTTCTCTATCCCTGTTCTCCTCTCTTAATCAATTTACTGTGTCCTGGGGTCTAGGCCCAGAACTTGCTGAAGAAGGTTGAAGGCTTGGAGAACCTAAGCAATCTCACTACCTTGCATCTTCGAGACAATCACATTGAAACTCTGGATGGCTTCTCCAAGGAAATGAAATCACTGCAGTACCTCAATTTGAGGTATGTGCTCTCCATAAGCCTCTCCTTGTGTTGCCATTGACCAGGAGCAACTTTTTTTTTTTTTGGTACTGGAGATTGAACTCAGGGCACTCAACCACTGAGCCACATCCCCAGCCCTATTTTGTGTTTTATGTAGAGACAGGGTCTCACTGAGTTGCTTTAGCGCCTCGCTGTTGCTGAGGCTGGCTTTGAACCCGCGATTCTGACCAGGAGCAATTTTTGAGCCTGTGTTCCTCCCTGGCTGAAATACTAGCACATAGCCAGGTCCTCACTTCATATTTCTGGATCATCACCCCTGCTTTTCTTACTTTCTTCTGCATTTAGTTCTAATTCCAACACTAAGACCTTTATAACTGGTAACTCTTGAATCTTTATTCATTAAATGTACAATTAATAAGAATATACTATTGCCAGGTCTTATATTGTGTTTTGGGAACATCTAAAGAAATCAGAGATAGTCTCTGATCTTGAGGGGCTCATAATCTAACTCCGGCTCTTTTCCTGGCCTTATTCTATAGGAATTCCCACTTCCTTTCTCTATGTGTGAGGCCTCATTTCCTGCCTCTCTTCTCCTTAGCCCCACCTATAAGGGATGGCTCCTTTACTGATATATATATATATATATATATATATATACACACACACACACACACACACACACACACACACATACACACACACACACATTGGTACTGAGGATTGAACTCAGGGGTGCTCAACCACTGAGCTACATCCCCAGCTCTATTTTGTATTTTATTTAGAAACAGGGTCTCACTGAGTTGTTTAGTGTCTCGCTGTTGCTGAGGCTGGCTTTGAACTTGTGACCCTCCTGTCTCTGCCTCCTGAGCTTCTGAGATTACAGGCCTGCGCCACCTGTCCATTCCTTACTGATATTAAACACAAGTTGTGTTCAGATTTGAGGGAGGAGTATTTTATTTAATTAATTAATTTAGTTTTTTGGTACTGAAGACTGAACTCAGCAGCACTCGACCACTAAGCCACATCTCCAGCCCTATTTTGTGTTTTATGTACAGATAGGGTCTCACTGAGTTGTTTAGTGCCTCACCGTTGCTGAGGCTGGCTTTGAACTCGCGATTCTCCTGTCTCGGCCTCCCTAAGTGCTCCCTAAGGCTTGCGCCACCACGCCCCGCTAAGGGAGGAGTATTTTATTTTTTTTTTATTT
>PVHX01023351.1:0-20164 GCA_004024805.1 Geosciurus inauris
GTGGTACCGGGGATTGAACTCAGGGGCACTCGACCACTGAGCCACATCCCCAGCCCTATTTTGTGTTTTATGTAGAGACAGGGTCTCACTGAGTCGCTTAGCGCCTCGCCGTTGCTGAGGCTGGCTTTGAACTCGCGATTCTCCTGTCTCAGCCTCCCTAAGTGCTGGGATTACAGGCGTGAGCCACCGCGCCCGGCTCAAGTCAAATGTTAATAGACCCAAAACTACAATAATATGTATTAAAAAGTAACATCATCATAGTGGTTGATGAAATGGGACTTTTAAGGTTCCTTTCAACATCTAAAATGCTATCACTCCTACTATAAATTATTTCATTGTTTCTCCTTCAACGTCCTCACCCTACCTTAAGTCCTTCCATTGTGAAGTTCAAAGGCATATTTATTAGTCTGAAACAATAACTCAACTTTATTAACTCTAAGTTCTATACTTGCTCTGCAGGCTTGAGAAAACCCACACAGATTAAGATAAATTTCAGAAGCAGGGGCTGGGATTGTGGCTCAGTGGTACAGTGCTTGCCTTGCATGCATGAGGCACTGGGTTTGATCCTCAGCACCACATAAAAAAAATAAATAAAGATATTGTGTGTTTATCTACAACTAAAAAATAAAAATAAAAAAAAAATTTCAGAAGCAGATTGATAGGTTCAAAGACAGCATCAATACCAATTCCATTTTTCTAAAGAATTCTAGAGATGATCATTCATAACAATGGAAAAGCATAAAAATAAATCCCATAAACAGATACAGTTTTATGTGGAAATTTAATATATTTTATAATCAGTTATAGATTAGATTAATTCTTGAAATAGTATTGTGACAACTGACAAGCTATTTGGAAAGAGGTCATTATGCTATTATTCACTCCTTACAACAAAATATATTTCAGCTGGATCCAAGATCTGATACAAATATGCATGTCATATATAATAGACAATGATATAAACAAAACTATTAGAAACACATGAAAGCTAGGTTTTCAATTTTAATTATTTTAGAGTGGAATAAGACTTTCAAATGTAATACACACAAAGTAAAAAAGGAAAAGATAAATATGAATACGAAAAATTTTTTAAATTTCTCTAAAAAAACAATCATAAATTTATAAAGCTGCAAATCAAAAGATAAATTTTAAGCCGGGTGTGGTGGCTCACGCTTGTAATCCTAGCACTTTGGGAGCCTGAGACAGGAGAATCGCGAGTTCAAAGCCAACCTCAGCAAAGGCAAGGTGCTAAGCAACTCAGTGAGACCCTGTCTCTACATAAAACACAAAATAGGGCTGGGGATGTGGCTCAGTGGTCGAGTGCCCCTGAGTTCAATCCCAGTACCAAAAAAAAAAAAAGATAAATTTTTATTAAAGCCAGGTACGGTGTCCTTGGGAAGCTATTTGGGAGGCTGAGGCAAGAGGATGGCATGTTCCAGGTCAGCCAAGGCAACACAATTAATGTAGTAAGATCCTAGTCAATCAGTCGCTCAATGAATAACATTTGGGGGAAAAATGCTTGTCACAAATTAGACAAGGGAATTTAAGCTCTTAAAAAATATATAGTTAAACTGGGGAGGAGGGGTATGGAGAGAATGGAGGAACTTTGGGCAAAAGGGAGGGAGGGGAAGAGGCATGGGGGCAGGAAAGATGGAATGAGATGAACATCATTACCCTATGACTGCACATGTGGTACAACTCTACATCATGTGCAACTAGAGAAATGAAAAGTTGTGCTCCATTTGTGTACAATGAATTGAAATGCATTCTGCTATCATGTATAACTAATTATAACAAATAAGAAATTTAAAAATTAAAAATTAAATTTTTAAAAATAGTTAAATTTATTCCCAATTAGTTTTATTTGTAATATAATTCACATTATAACCCACCTTTTACAAGATTTTCTAGATAAGAAAATTCCTTTTAGGGAATCCTTAAATATAATTTCTTATTATCTACAATTCATTATCTATATACTTTTGTGGAGGCGGTACTGGGACTTGAACTCAGGTCCTCGCACACAGGAGGCAAGTTATCTATCACTGAGCCATATATCCTCAGTCCTTTTTTAAATTTTATTTTGAGATAGGTCTCCATAAATTGACCAAGCTGGCCTTGAGCTTGGGATCCTCCTGCCTCAGCCTCCTGAGGTAGCTGGGATTACAAATGCATAACACCTATATACTTCAAAATTATAACTTAGCTTATCTGCTTGTAAGATTTCAAAGAAAATTAAAATGAATTTTTAAGTTATTTGTGAAGTAGAAATTTTTAAAAATAATAATAAAAAGGGAGCTGGGTGTGGTAGCGCATGCATGTAATCCCAGAGACTGGGGAGGCTGATGCAGGAGGATTCCAAGTTTGAGGCCAGCTCCAGCAACTTAACAAGGCCCTAAGTAACTTAGTGAGACCCTGTCTTAAAACAAAAAAATAAAAAGTGTTGGGGATGCAGCTCAGTGGTAAAGCACCCCTGGGTTAAATCCCCAGTACCAAAAAAATTAAATAAATAGATAGAAAGAAGGAAAATGAGAAGGAAGGGCAGGAAGGAGAGAAGGAGTGGAGAATGTTTAAACCACTGCCACCAATAACTATAAAAAGACCCATAACTATAAAAAGTCGTCAGTAGTCATTTCCATCAACTCACCGAAATATAGGTGTGTGGCCGGGCTTTGGTTTGTTCCAGGTAAAGGGTGAAGGAACTGAAAGAAATTGGTCACCGGATGAATCTTTCTTTAAAGGATATTGAGATCCAAGGCCATCATCTATTGAAGTCTCCCGGGATGGTGATAAATTTCCTTGATCATCTGAACAGAGCTCTAATTTTCCTGGTAGTATGGTAGCTTGATCTTCAGAAGTCTTCCTTGTTTTCAGAGGGATATCAGTCTCTACACAGTACTGAAATGGAAAAAGTGCAGGGCCAAGGCCTGATCCACTATGGATAGAAGCATTGAGCCAGTTATCTTCCGTTATACTTCCCCTAGGGGAGTGACCAGGAGAAGGAACAGGTGAGTGATGAGGTGACAGGGACCCAGCATAACAAACTTCAGCACTAGAGTGCCGCCGTTTCCCACAGGGTGAAGTGGGCCTCGATGAAGGTCCTGAGGCTGGCCTGGGGCTCAACCAATTCTCATCAGTGATACTGGATCTAGGAGAGTGGCAAGGAGATTGCCTGGGTGACAAGGAGTGTCCAAGTCCATACTGTTGATGCCAGGACTCTTCTCCAGGGCAGCCTCCTGGAGAGCCACCTGGAGAAGTCAGAGGGGATCCAAGAGTAAATCGGGCAGCAGCTTCATTCAACTCTGAGTCCACGTCATCATAAATGTGTGAAAGAGATTCACAAGAAGATGCATCTGAGAACCAGCTCCTAGAAGAGATGCTGCTGGCAGGACTAGGACTAAGGGAAGACTCCCGGTAGGATGGCTCAAGAGGAAGATAGAGATGATCTCTAGAAGGCCTCTCCAAATATTCCCTTTCTGGGTCATTTATATGTAGATCATTTTCATGTGCATCTGTTTCTTGATGACAGTTAGGAGAGATGGAAGTAATTTGAATACTTGGGCACTCAAAGGGTTTGGGACCGCCTAACGGGCTATATTTAGATTCAGGAATATCACCAGTTCCTTCATAGTTTTTGTGACCTTGAAGCTGAAATGATGATGACAATACAGAAGAGTGAGACGGTAATCCATGTTGTGGTAAGCAAAGTGGTGAATTTAAAGTAGATGGAGGTGGATCTACATTAAAGATGTAAATGGATGCACAATCATCTGGCTCAAGATCTATGGGGGGAAGCCAAAAAAAAATAAAGTCAACAAAACAAGAAATTAGAAAATTCAAGTGTATAAATTACTAGATGAAAAATCAAATAATAATCTTCAGGAAAAAAAGTGGGAGGTAAATTGAATGTCACTAGCTCCACTAAAGAATTGATTTTTTAAATACATCTAGTTATTTCTGCAGATATATAATTACATATTTACATATACAGTTGCATAATTTTATTTTTATTATCACATTTCTAAAAATGATAATCTTACAATATAATCTGAAGACAGACACTTATTAAAAAGTTAATCACATCTATAATCCTAAAAAACAATTATAGGATGATATAATCATATAAATTGAACCTCGTTTGGGATTTGCAGGTTAAAATGGTGTAAAGGATACAAGTCTTTGAAAAGTGCTTTTGTTGTTGTTGTTGTTTGGGAGTGTTGTTTTGTTTGCAGTGCTGGGGATGGAACCTAGGACCTTGTACATAGCAGAAAAGCACTCTACTAATGTGCTATATCATCAGTCCTTGGTTTTGGACGCAGGGGTTTGTACTAGAGTTTGAACCTTAAGGCTTGCACATGCTCTATCACTGAGCAACATCTGTGGCCTAAAAGACTATTTTTAGTGTGTGTATACACACAATTTTTTTTATTTTTTGGGAGATACTAGGGATTGAACACAAGGCTTAATCACTGAGCCATATCCCCAGCCCTTTTTTAAAATTTTGAGAAAGGCTCTCACTAAGTTGCTTAGGGCCACACTAAGTTGCTGAGGCTGGCCTTGAACTTGGAATCCTCCTGCCTCAGCCTACTGAGTAACCAGGATCACAGGAGTTCATGGACACACCCAGCCACTGCCCAAATTTGGACAAGTTATTTTGCCTGGTTGAACCTCTATGTTCTGGTCTATCAAACCTGCCAGGAGTACAGTATCATCTAAAACATATAGGACCATTTTAAGACAGGCAATTTAACATAATGACTAATATTAAGCAAGAACACAATACATCTTGCTATATAGTTTGAGTAACTGCCCTCCAAAGGCCCATGTGTTAAAGGATTGGTCATCTGCCTGTGGTGCTACTGGGAAGTAGTAGAAACTTTAAGAGGTGGGGCCTAAGAGGAAATTTGGTCACTGGCAACATTCTTTGAAGGGTATACTAGAACTCTTTTATCTTTCTATTACCTTTATCTTTTAGTTTTCCAGTTGCCATGAGGTGAGAAGCTTCCTCTGCCATACACTCCTAACACGATGTGCTGCCTCACTATAGGTCCAAAGCATCTGAGCCATTAACCAGGGACCTCAACCTCCAAAATTGTGAGCCAAAATAAATCTTTCTTCCTTTTAAGTTGATCTATCTTAGGTATCTATTACAGTGAAAGAAAACTAACACATCAATTACCTTTTCTTCCCTTTTTAAGATTTATGATTTTAAAAAAATATATATTTTTTCAAATATGGAACACCTTACAAATTTGCACAGAGGCCATGCTAATATCCATATTACTCCAATTTTATCATATGTACTGCTGCAGCACTTCTCTCTATATATATATGTATGTATGTATGTATGTGTGTGTGTGTGTGTGTGTGTGTGTACATATATATATGTTTTAATTCTGGAATATTTCTTAATCAACCAAAACACCTTTTGAAGTACACTATTCTCTCTCACTCCTCTACTTAACTAAAATAGAAGTAGAAAGTAAGTGTACTGAAAAAGAATACCCATATGTGGCTGGAGAAAAAAGCTGAAGAAAAAAGCTATTAAAAATAAAAACCCACCTGGACTGGTGATATAGCTCAGTGGTAGAGCACCTGCATAGCATGCATGAGGCCCTGGGTTCAATCCCCAGTACCCACCCCCCCCCCCCAGGGGGGAAAAAAAAAATCAAAACACACACATACAGAGAGAAAGGGCTTTAGTGAAAATGGAGAGTGACTGCTAATGGATGTTGGGTTTATTTTTAGGAAAAATGACTTATTTAGAACACAATGTTCTAAAATTGGCCGTGGTGATGGCTGCACAATTCTGTGAATATACTAAAAATTGTTTAGTGTTACATTTAAATGGATTTAATTCCTAGCACTGCAGAAAAGCAAAACAAAACCCCCAATTTGTTACTGTAACACATAGAAACTATTAGAATGATAATAATACAAGGTTCAGAAACAGATAAAGTATGTAGAAGAAATGTCACCACAAGCTGATAAAGGACAGATTCTCATATAACTGGGATAAAGGACAAACTTTTTTTTTTGTAGTGGAGACTGAATCCAGGGGCACTTTACCACTGAGCTACATGCCCAGCCCTTTTTATTTTGAGACAGGTCTTGCTAAGACTCTAGACTTGCTAAGTTGCGGAGGTTAGCCTCGAACTTGCAAGCTTTCTGCCTCATTCTCCTAAATTTCTGGTATTACAGGTGTACACCACTGCACCCAGCTTTTTCTGTGATATTCTTACAAAAACAAAACAAACACAACCTCAATCTAATAACAAGGAAATTTAAACAAACCTAAACTTAGACATTCTACAAATAACTTATCAGTACTGGTCAAAAGTGTAAGGACCATAAAAGACAAAGAAAGAATGAAAAAAATAGTCACAAAAGAGACAACAACTAAATGCAGTGTGGGATCTTAGATCAGATGCTATAACAGAAAAAGGATATTCATAGGGGAAACACTTCAAGTAAGGTTTATATTTAGTTAACTGTATTGTATCAAGATTAACTTATTGGGGCTGGGGTTATAGCGCAGTGGTAGCGTGCTCGCCTAGCATGCGTGAGGCACTGGGTTCGATCCTCAGCACCACATAAAAATAAAATAAAGATATTCTGTCTGCCTACAACTAAAAAAAAAAAAAAAAAGATTAACTTATTGGTATCAATCACAGTATTAGAATTAATAAGCTGGCAATATTATTAGAAGCTGGGTAAAAAGTACTAATGAGCTATGTGTTCAATTTTTGCAATTTTCTGTAAGTCAGAAATTGTTTTTTAAAAAATGGCTTTGGGGGTTTTTCTGTTTGGGACTATTTTCAGTACTGGGGATTGAAAACAGAGGCACAATATCACTGAGCTACAATCCCAGCCCTTTTTTATTTTGAGACAAGGTCTCACTAATTGCCCACGTTGACCTTGAACTTGTGATCCTTTGGCCCCGATCTCCCTAATAACTGGGATTACAGGCATACATCATCACATCCAACTAGTTTAAAAAAAAAAAGTTTGCTAAAGAATGTACCATAGGGCTGGGATTGTAGCTCAGCGGTAGAGCGCTTGCCTCGCGTGCGTGAGGCCCTGGGTTCGATCCTCAACACCACATACAAAGCAATAAAATAAAGACATTGTGTTCATCAACAACTAAAAAAATATTTAAAAAAAAAAAAAGAATGTACCATAAGTGTTGAGGTTGTGGCTCAGTGGTAGAGCACTTGTCTAGCACGTGTGAGGCACTGGGTTCAACACTAAGCACTACATAAAATAAAGGAATAAATAAAATGTATTATGCCCATCTACAACCAAAAATATATGAAAAAAAAGAGAATGTATCATAAGCTGCAATGGAACATGAACAAGAGAGGTATCAGGGAGCAAGGTATGTGGCAAAGAAAGGAAAAAACTGATAAAAAGTCTTTTGTGGATAAAAAGAAAAATTTCTTGTGGTGTTTTGTGGATAAAAACAAAGGTTTTTTTGTGGTGTTTTGTGGATAAAAAGAAAGGCTTATAACCTGAACATATTACGTGGATAACAAGAAAGACAAAACACTGAGTGAAGAGGCAGAACAGGAGTATTAAAGGGGAGGAGTAAGACAAAAGAATGTGGCTCAGGAAATAATGTAGAACTGTAACATAATAAATTTGTGTTAAGTCACTACACTTGTAGTTGTTCATCAGAGCAGCAGTTAACAGATGAAAACCTGGTAGAAATGTACTTAAGCACCTCATCCATTGCTGAGGCTGGCTTTGAACTTGCGATTCTCCTGTCTCAAACTCCCACAGTGCTGGGATTACAGGTATGCACCACCGCACGCAGCTAGAAATGTACATTTTTCATCCTACCACAGACCTACAGAATCACAAATTTTAGGTGTAGGGCCTAGCAATCTGACGTGACAGCCCTCCAGGAAACTGACAGTAAAGTCTGAAGAACACTGTTATGTAGAATGATCTCCAAAGTAAGAAGCTGGGGGAAAAATAAGATACAGGATGGCAGCTACAGTGTTTCAACACCTACACAAAAACAAACAAAAAAAAATAGATGAAATTGTGCGTTTAGATATGCATAGAAGATATATGCAAATGAAAGGGGGTTGGAGGTGTGCTCAAGCAGTAGAATGCTGCCTAGCACGTGTAAGGCCCTGGGTTCCATACCTAGAAATGAGCCCCCCTCCCCCCCAAAAAAATTGTATGAAAGAACACATAAGACTGTTAATATCAGCTGCATGCTGGTAGGTAAACTGGATGTTAGAAGATAGGTTAGAAAAAGGATGTTTTCACAGTATGTACTTTCATACCTTTTGATTCACATGAATGCACTATTTAATAAATTAATACAAATGATATAGGCTTAACTCTGAACATCTCCATGAACAGAACCTAGCAGAGTGACAAGATTCATGCTTTACTTCACACACATCTGTATCACATACCTCTTGATAAAGGTGTTTTTTAAAATAACGAAAGAAAACACATTTATAAGCCAAAATAAACCATATTATCCCATATAGGCTATAGCAAAGTACAAATGTTTGTTGATTTGAAATATTAACACACTTGCACCTACCAGGTCAGCAATTCCAAGTAAAAATTCTATAGAAATGCTTACATTATTATGTAAAGCTACATGCACTGAAGTTACTTTGAAATAGAAAAAACTGGGGACAATTTAATCTTCACTAATAGAATAATCTTCCTATAGAATACTACACAGGGGCTATAAAAATGATGTATTTATGCATGCAAACATGGAAGTACATACAGGGACTATTACTGAGTGAAAAATAAATTTCATTTAGTGGGGGGCAGAGGGAAAGGAAAATGTAAAGAATAGTCCCAAAATAAAAATTCTATATGCACATCTCAATATATGTGTATACTCGTGTATACGTATATAGGTGTGTCTACAGTGCTCAAAAACATGTCAGGGAAAATATAGTTAGTGAGGTGGTTACTAGTGAGATTTTCTTTTTTTCCTGATAAAGCAAGTGACAAGATTAGCTTTATTTAAAGGAAATTAGCTCCATAGCAATATGACAGAAAAACAAGAATAAAAGAAAAATAAAACACCCTACCAATTTGGAAGGCTTATACACATAGTTCAGGTGAAAGCTTTTAAGAACCTCAACTGGTAGTGGAAAATACATAGGACAGATTCAAGACAGTTTCTAACTAACTGGGAGATTCAGGCAGAAGGAATCCAGAATGACTGTAATTTTATGCCAGCTATAGAACAGCAAATGATGACCAAAGGGATCCTCCACCTGGCTTATACCTGAAAATTCACATTCTGTTCCCCTTTAACAATGATTTGAACCTTAAATTTATCTGTAGTGAATCATGTTCACTAGCCAATTCCTTCCATATTCACAGCTTTATGAGATTACTGTATTTCAATATGATGAATCATGTAATTTTTTATAAGGGCTTTACTGAGATATAATTTATATACCATAAGTGTACCCTTTTAAGGGATGCTGTTTGGTGTTTTTTAATATACTTACAAAGGTATAAAACCATCACCATTATCTAACTCTGTGTATGTGTGTGTGTGTGTGTGTGTGTGTGTGTGTGGTGCTGGTGATGGAATCGAGGGCCTTGTGCATACTAGGCAAGTACTCTACCACTAAGTTATGTCCCCAGCCCTAATTCCATATTTTCATCACCCCCACAAAGAAACTCCAAACCTACAGAAGTAGGATAGAAGAAATAAAAACAAGCAGAAAGGAGACAAAGGGAAAGACAAGGAAATATAATCTTAAGGTTCTGTATACCTTTCCTGGCGTATCATTCCCCAAGCCAGTTTCTTTCCTATGCCTGTCACTCCCAAATTTGAAGAAATCTCTAAGTCTTAAAGTTACCATAAAATCACCCACTCATGTAAATTACCATGGGCACTGTTAATTAGCCCACCAAAAATAAATAAAACAAAAAAAGATATGATATTTTAAGAAACCTGTAACTTAGGGTACTTTCCAACGTTATCTACCAATCAGGTAATGAAGATCACATCAGCCTAAGGATGCTAAGAACTGCCAGACTGATACCCTTACATACGTTCCCATATCCACCCCTCATCAAGTTTCCTTTCAGAGTCAGGAACCCCAAAAACACATCTCTTTCTAGAGATGGTCACCTGAATTCTCCCTTGAATGTGTGTTCCTTATTTTGCTAAATAAATCTCTGTCCCTCTACTGACATGTTGAAATTCTTTTCTGTAACATATGTCAAAGATCCCACCTGTCCTGAATTAAGTCCACCTTCCTCGGCAATTCCTTGGGACCTTCTTCTGGTGATATCACTTTTCCAGTGACACTATTAGCAGTTACTCTTCATTCTTCCTCCCCTTTAGCTCCCAGAAAACATTGCTTTACTTTGTTGATATGAAACAGTTAATTTAAATCATGCATATCTTCTTCTGAATCATTACTAAGTGTAACAATTTAATGTAATGATTCAACTGTACTGGAGTAACCACTTAAGACTAGGAGGCAGCAGGGTTTGGTGGTATATACCTGTAAACCCAGGGACTAGGGAGGCTGAGGCAGGAAGATTGCCAAGTTGGAGGCCAACATCAGCAACTTAGCAGGCCCTGTCTCAAAACAAAAAGGACTGAGGTTGTAGATCAGAGGTGGAGTGCTCCTGAGTTCAATACCCAGTATTGCATGTGTGCACACACGCACATCATGCTCTCACACACACAAGACTTTGAGGCAACAATTCCCCTATCCACCATGGTATAATAGAAAACATATACTATATTTGGTCTTTATCCCAGATTCCTGGCACAGAGCTTCTAAACTCTTGGAATTTCCTGAGAGGTAAGAACATCTTTTGTTATCAATAACAAGCCCCTTTTAACCATACCTGAGTACATGTTAATGAGGTGACTCTTTGGGTACCTAGATAGGCTAAGGATGGAAGCTGGTCTTCAGAATGACCATGGCATGATTACAGCCTTAGAATTTTTGGCTCCCACCATATCCATACAATCCAAGGAAGGGAGAATGGATGGAGAATGAATCCAGTCACCAGTGGCAGAAGACCGAATCAACAGCAGCTATGTAATAAGATCTCTAATAAAACTTTTTCAACAATGGAGTTTTGAAGAGCTTCCAGTTGGTAAATTCATGGAAATGCTGCGAAGGTGATATGCCCAGAGAGGGCAAGGAAGCACGCACACCCCTTCCCATGTCTTGTCCTATGCATCTGTTCTATTTGGCTATTCCCAAGTAGTATCCTTTATAATAAGCAAATAAAAAGTTAATTGTCTACTCGAGTTCTATGAGTTCTTCTTGTGAATTACTGAACTTGAAAGGGGGGTTGATGGAACCCCCAAATGTGTACCCAGTCAACATTTGAAGCGGGGGAAGTTTTAGGGAATTGAATCCTTAACTTATGGGGTATAAATCCAAGACTATGCTAAAATTTGAATTCAATTGAATTGAGTTTTTAACAGGAACCTAGGCCGCCTTTGCCGAATGCTGGATAACACTTGGCATCTCTACCTTCTTCTTCTTTTTAATGTTATTGTATTTTTTTATACCTTTATTTTCTTTGTTTATATTTATGTGGTGCCGAGGATTGAACCCAGTGCCTCATGCATGCTAGGAAAGTGCTCTACCACTGTGCAACAGCCCCAGCCCCTCTACTTTCTTTTTGTAACTGTCTGCTTTATTACCTTAAACTGGGTCAATTTAAAGTCTCCATTCAGCTCTGCATGAAGGCATGTTAATCATTTAGAGTATTCATCTAAAAGGTGGTAATATAAGGTTTATTAGCCCTAAATTTACCCAACCTATCTCATTCCCCTCAAACCAAGGGAGCATTCTGCTTGAGATCCCTGGTGTGGTGCCTAGAAGTCTTCAATCATTGTCCTACAACAGGAACAACAAGAGGCAGATACATCACCCCATGATGAGACTGCCCCAAACCCAAGCAGTAGCAATCATCTATCTCATGGAAATTCACTGATCCCCAGAATCATAGATCTGATAAATATCCCAAGCAAGTAGAAATTGTCCCCTTGAGGATAAGAACATCTCCAGAGGGTCTGGGGCTGTAGCTTTGTGGCAGATCACTTGCCTAGCATGCATAAGGCACTGGGTTTGATCCCTAGCACCACATAAAAATAAATAAAGGTATGCTGTCCATATACAAATACCAAAAAATAAAAAATAAAAAAAGAACATCTCCAGAGTCACCTCACAGAACCAGAACTGTGAGCATGATCAACCAGACCACAGTTTTCACCAAGAATGCTTAATTATACATACCTTTCACCCCCTGCCCCAATTCTTACTCTATTAATTAAAAAATTATTTTCTTACTTTTCACCATTACCTTCTCAATTTGATGTTGGGCAGAACCTGCTCTGTTAGGATCCCCAGAGTCAGGCCTCTGGCCTAGGACTGCAGTTTAACAGATTAAGAGAATCAGAGAAATGCAGAGCCACTTATACAATACCACCCCTTTGCCTTCACTCCTCCCCAGTATCTAACAATGACAGTATTTTCTTCAAATACAATGAGTCAATCTTTGAAAATAAATGTAAACAACCTTGTTAAAAGTTATTTATTATAGAAGAATTAAATCATACAACTCATAGAAAAAAACAAAGGAAAAGCTTCAAGACATTGGATATGGCAATTATTTCTGGATATGACATCAAAATCACTCACAAATAAAGTAAAAATAGATGAATTGAACATATCAAAATTGAAACTTTCTGTGCATCAAAGGACACTAACAATAAAAATTCCCTATGGAATGGAAGAAAATATTTGCAAATCATGTATCTCATGAGGGGAAACACTCAGAATTTATAAAGAACCCCTACAATTCAAAGACAAAAAAAGAACTCTGACTTAAAAATGGACAAAACAAACTTACTAAATAGACATTTCTCCAAAGATATACAAATGGACAAAAAGCACATGAAAAAATATACTCATTACTAATCACAAGGGGAATGACAATCAAAACCACAATACACCAACTTACACCAATATGGATGGCTACTATTTATTTAAAAAACAAAACAAAAGCAAAAATCCCAAACAGAAAATAACGAGTGTTGGAGAAGATGTGGAGAAGTGGAGAAATTGGAATTCTTATGTGCAGTTGGTGGGAATGTAAAATGATGTAGGTGCTATGGAAAACAGTCTGGCATCTCCACAAATAACTGAAAATAGGATTACCACATGACCGAATAATTTTACTTCTGGGTATATTCCTAAAATAACTGAAAGCAGAGGGTGGGTGTGGTGGTGCACATCTGTAATTCCAGTGACTTAGGAGGCTAAGGCAGGAGGATCACAAGTTTGAGGCCAGCCTCAGAAACTTAGTAAGACTCTGTCTCAAAAGAAAAACTTAAATGGTAGAGCACCTCTAGGTTAAAATCTCCAGTATTGAGAACAAAAAAAAGAAGAAAAAAGACTGAAAGTAGACAATCAAAGAGATATTTGTATATAACTATGTTCATATTAGCATTATTAGGTAACCGAAATATCTGGGATGAATAAACAAAATGCAGTGTACATAAATATTATTTAGCCTTAAAAAGGAAGGAAATTCTGACACATGCAAGACCATGAATGAAACTGAAAACATTTTACTAAAACAAGCCAGTGACAGAAGGAAAAATACTGTATGATTCCAGTTATGTGAGGTATCTAAAGTAGTCAAATTCATAGTCCTCCTGTCCCAAAGTTTTCTTCACTTTGAGTTATCCTGTCCCTCTTATCTATAGCCAATGTAGATTCAATGTAACCAGCTTATGCTTTTCTTCCCCAAAGTTTCATCATAAAAATGTTCTTAGCTCTAGGTCCAACAGACATTTTTCCAACTACTATCTAGCCTTGCTGCCAGAAGTTATAGGAACCTGTCCCAGGACCTTGTTGTTTTTCTAGCTTCTATCTCTAATGGCTCAAAAGACCTTTTTATTTCAGAGATCTCTTGGTCTCAAAAGTTTTGGTTTATCAGACATTTCCAGAGTGGTTACCTCTTCAGTTCAACAATGTCTACAAGAAATCATTTTCTAGAGACTGGGGGTATAGCTCCATGTCAGAGTGCTTGCCAAGCATGTGTAATGCCTTGGGTTTGATACCCAGCAGCAGGAAGGAGGAAAGAAAGGAAAGATGAAAGGAAGGACAAAAAGAAGGAAAAAAGAAAAGTAGGTAGGTTCTTGCTGTGTTCCATTTTGACATTTTGGGAGTACTAACTTTGTGCTGTTCACTTTTTAACCCTACTGAAAACACAACAGTAAATGAAACAAAGTCTTCACCCTTACAGACCTTACATTCTAGTAACAAATGTCAGATGGTGATACTGCTATAAGGAAAAATAAAACAAGGAGGACTGAGAGGAAGCAAGATTATTACTTTAGATAGGGAAGTCTGGACAGGCTTCTCTAATATTTGAGGAGGTACCAAAAGAGTACAAATTTAAAACAGCTGTATAGAAATTCAGGAGAAGAATACCTTAAGCCAAGGATAACAGCAGTAAAAAAGCATGAAGATGAAGTGTTCTCAGGGTAGGTGAGAAATTCTAATGGGACTAGAATTGAGTAAGAAACGGAAAACAAGGGTGGACATGAAGGAAGAGGGGAAAGCTAGTAAAGGACTTTGTGAAATGAGAAACCACTAAAGGGTTCTAAACAAAGGAGTGCCATAATCTGATATACATGATCTAATAGACATGTAAGACTGTAATAACAGGTAAGAAATAATGGAGCACAAAACCTCTGTAGCAGTGGGTTGTAGGTGTAAGCAATGATAGGAATCAGATTTTGGATGAAGGTAGTGCTGACAGAACTCCTTGCCTGGATTTGAGAAGAGTCAAGGATGAGACCAAGGCTTGAAGCTTGACCTACTATAAGCTTGACCTTTCTAATCACAGAAATGTAAAGGAAAAGAGAGACTTGGGAGATATGAAACAAATTCTACTGTGTATATACTGAATTGAGATTCCAATAAGTATTCCAATGGAAATATCAAGTAGATATTTGTACATAAAGGCACAGACTGGCCATGAAAATTTCCTAGTCATTAATGTATAGATATTTAAATCCACAGACCAGAATATCACTACAGAGTTGAGTTTAGACAGAGAAGAAAGCAGGCAACAGATGCATAGGGAACTTCAAAGTTTAGGGATTAAGGAGAAGAAAAAAAAAAAGAATGAATTGGGAAAAGCCAGGTGTGGTGGCAAGTGCATGTAATCCCAGCAACTTGGGAGGGTGAAGGAGGAAGACTGCCAAATTCAAGGCCAGTCTGGGCAACTTAGTGAGACTCTGTCTCACAATAAAAAATTTAAAAAGGGCTGGGGATGTAGCTCAGTGGTAGAGCACTCCTAGGTTCAATCCCCAGTACTGTGCACAAAAGGCAAAGAGGGAGAGGAGAAGAATGTGGCATCTCACAAGTCAAGTGAAGAACAGCGTGGTGTACGTCTGTAATCCCAGCACTTTGGGAGGCTGATACAGGAGAATCGCGAGTGCAAAGCCAGCCTCAGCAACAGTGAGGGGATGGGGATGTGGCTCTGTGGTCGAGTACCCCTGAGTTCAATCCCCAGTACCAAAAAAAAAAAAAAGAGAGAGAAAGAACTATTAATAATGTGGTTATTAATTTACAGGAACTATTCTACATGGTTAGCATACAAACAGTAAATAAATAAGATATGCATGGTCCTTGTCCTAGTGAAGTATATAGTCTCAGGAGAGACTGACAAAAGCACAAATTAAAAAATTCAAGTATGACTAAATGGTAAAAAACTAAAAAGAAACTTATTTTAGCAGACTACAGAGATTGCTTTTTTGACAATATAACATGTAAAATAATACCTCAAACATAAATAAGAACCAGCAAGCAAAGAATAGGAGGCAAGGGTAGAGAAAGTGATAATTCTGACACAGAGGAACAACATAAGAAAACATTCTGAGTCAGATAAAATCTTGGTTTCTTTGAGGAAGTTAAAGGCCCAAGGTGGCTACAGCTAACCAATGAAGAATGAGAGCTAGAAGAAGCAAGACATAGAACCATGGTAAGAAGTGTGAATTTTATTCAAAGAATACTGGAAACCATGTAAGAGTTTTTTAAAGAATAACAGTTTCTATTATATCTGAGAATAACGTCAACTTTTATATATCCAATACATAGCAAATCCCTAACACTTATTACACCTATAATAATTGGTTAATGTTGTTGAATTACTTTTCTTACAGAATCCATGTTACTCCTTAAGTTATGTTCTGCAAACTCTCAATTAGGAATTTCTGAACCATAATTTTCTTGGTAATCCTATCAGGCTGGCTGAATTAGGATAAACCAAGAACTTTCTACCACTTAGCTGATAATGTCATCTATCCAAAAAGTAGTTACACACATAGAGGTAAAACAAGTCTCTGAATACCCAAAATACACAAACGCTGCATAAATTTTCCTTGGCCCCTCACTCTAACTCAATTTCAGATCTCATAATACTATATGTTCACGTAGTCCACAAATTAGAAGCAGGAAATTAGAATGGAGAGAGGATAGTTACAAAGGAAAAAAACCCCAAAACAAAAATAAAAACAAACAAAAAAAGCAGTTCAAATGGCATAGTACCTTAAAAGAACAATCTGCTCTATAAGAATTCCATCTATCATATTGCTTATTTGCAAAGTTCATTTTTCCTTTAAAATGTCAATTATAAGATGGGCCTAGTTGGTGCACGCCTCTCTAATCCCAGCTCCTTGGGAGGCTGAAGCAGAATAATTATCAAACTTGAGGCCAGCGTAGGTTACAAAACCCTGTATGAAAAGGGAAAAATATTTTTTAAAGGACTGAGGATGTAACTCATGGTAGAAGGCTCAACTAGCATGCCTGAGGTCTTGGGTTCGATCCCCAGAACAGAGGGGGAAAAGAGTGAATTATAAATTTAGTCCTTGCTCATTATTTCATTAGTATTATATTTAATCTGATTGACTGGAAAGGTGAGTTTCATTTGGGGGATCCCAGTCACAAAAATGAAAGTTAAAAATGGAAGATTCAATAAAGTCACTCCTATAGGTGCACAACAATATAAATGTACTTACTGCCACTAATCCATAGATTTTAAAATGGCTAAAATAATAAATTACATGTTATATAATATACATATTTATGCATTTTTAAAAACTGCTGGCACCTCAGTTCAAAACAGCATAGCAGCATGCACCTGTACTAGCATTCACTGTATTCTTTGCCATCATGCATTCACAGTTTAAAAAAATAATTAACTTTTAACTTAGAATGTAGTTGATCAATTAGGTGTGCTGGTGCATGCCTATAGCCCCAGCGACTCAACTTGGGAGGCTGAGGTAGAAAGATCCCAAATTCTAGGCCAGCTTTAGCAACTTAGCAAATCCCTATCTCAATTTCAAAAATAAAAAAACTAAAATAATGGCTGGGGATGTGGCTCAGCAGTTAAGCACCTTGGGTTCAATCTCTGGTACCAAAACAAAAACAAAGAATATACTTGAGGGCTGGGGTTGTGGCTCAGCGGCACAGCACTTACCTCACACATGTGAGGCACTGGGTTTGATCCTCAGCACCACAATAAACAATAAACAAAACAAAAGATATTGTGTCCAAAAAAAAAGAATGTACTTGATCTTATAGCAAAAATGTATTAAATCTCCTTTGAGTCTCTGAGTGAAAAAAAGGGGCAGAAAGTCACCCATGAAAAACTATAATGTAATACAAATGTAATTATTGGATGACTGAATTTTGTTCCAGTGGTTGGCTAATGCCAAAGGCCATATCTTTTCCCAAATAAACTCTTGATAAAGCAAACATATTCTATGTAAGAATGATATCTGGAAGTATCACAAGGACACAAACATTTGTGAAACTACTGCTTCTTCTTTTTCCCAAATGTCGTCAAAATCCAAACCCTGAAAACAATATGAGCATCCCCTGCAATAAAGTCATAGGTCCTGATTACCAAGTCTATAATTCTAAAATTTGTGACACTTCAGAAATCTGGCGATCCAAAAGACTTATTTTGTCTCAGTCACTTGAGGGGCTAGGAAAGCAAACAGTAACCTGGTGAACGCAGGTTGCCTATTAATGTCTTTACTAATAATGCAAAGCAGGGGTTGATCCAAGTCTGGTCTACTACCTGTTTTTCTATAACCTACAAGTTAAGAATGGCTCTAAATGGTTTCAAAAAACTTTTTAACTGTTTTTGCCATATATAATATGATTCAAACTATGATGTCCATAAGTAAAGTTTTATTTCAACCTAGCCATACGCAATATATATTATGTACTATCTATGGTTACTTTTCCACAAGGGTAGAGATCAGTAACTCAAAGACACCACGAGTGGTTTTCACATTGCTGCCTGGTTTACTAGCAAATTTACAGTGACACAGTTCTAGCTTGACTGCATTTCAAGTACAATGGATATTGATGTACTGAGACTTTGTGGTTTTTTGTTTGTTTTGTTTTGTTACCGAGGATTGAATTCAGGGGCACTCAACCACCGAGCCACATCCCCTAGCCCTAGTTTGTATTTTATTTAGAGACAGGGTCTCACTGAGTTGCTTAGCACCTCGCTTTTTGCTGGGGCTAGCTTTGAATTCGTGATTCTCCTTTCTCAGTCTCCCCAGCCACTGGGATTACAGGTGTGTGCCACTGTGCCCCACTTTGAGACTTCGTTTTTAATAACCAGTGCACAGCCATGGGAAACGTGCAAGAGTGTGGATTAGTCTGCTATCAAATTAGATGCCAAAGTATTGTTTATCATAAGAAGGGAAGCAGGAAAAGAGGGAAGAAGGGAGGAAGAAAAGGAATGAGGAAAAGAAGGGAGGGAGGGATGGAGAGGGGAAGGGCAAGTAAGCAAAAGAAAAAAATTACTAACCAATATCCCATGTGAATACAGACACAAAAATCCCCACTAAAATACTGGCTAACCAAACCCAATAGCACATTAAAAGGACAAGATGGGATTTATTCAAGGACTACAAGGGTGGTTCAACACATGAAAATCAACTGATATAATACATGGCAGCAGGGCACAGTGGTGTACAACTGCAATCCCAGTAGCTTGGGAGGCTGAAGCAGAAGGATCTCCGAGTTCACAGATAGCCTTAACAAAAGCAAGGTGCAAGCAACTCAGTAAAACACTGTCTCTAGATAAAATACAAAATAGGGCTCAGTGGTCGAGTGTCCCTGAGTTCAATCCCTGGTACCCAAAAAAGAATAAAAAATATGGAAAATTGAGAAAATGGAAGAACAAAGAACCATCTCGAATAACTCAGAAAAAGCACTTGAGAGAATTTAACATCTTCTCTATTTGCATAGTCTCCTAAAGAATAAAATACTTAGGAAAAAATTTAACCAAAGAAGTAAAAGATTTGTATACTAAAAACTACAAAATGTGACTGCAAGAAATCAAACAAATATAAAAAACTAAATAAGTAAATAAGTGGTAAGATTTCCTGCATTCATGAATTGGAAGATAATGTTGTTAAGGTGGCAATATTCCCCAAAATGATCTACAGATTCAGTGTAACCCCTACCAAAATTTCAATGGTGTTTTCTTCTTTATGGGAGCTAGGGTAGAAAGCTTATCTAGCTCTGGATTCTATCCCTAGCACCACAAAAAAACAAAATACAACACACAGCATCATCATTATCTCAGAAAACCAGGAACAGAAAGGAACTTCCTTAACATAGGGCATTTATTAAAAGCCTACAGGTAACATCATAATTAATGGTGAAAGACAGAAGTTTTCCCCCTAAGATTAGGAACAGAACAAGGATGCCTGCTTTTATTATTGCTATTCAAATGTACTAGAAGTCCTGGCCAGAGCAATTAAGCAATAAAAAGAAAGAAAAGGCAGCCAAACTGGAAAGGAAGAAGTACAATTATATCTATTTGCAGATGATATAATTTTATATATAGTAAATTCCATAGGATCCACAAAAAAACTAGTACAGCTAAGAAATAAATTCATTAATGTTGCAGGGTAGAGGATCAACAAATAAAATTCAGTTATTTCTATATATCAGCAATGAACCATCTAAAAGGAAAATTAATAAAACAGTCTGTTTGCATAGCCTCCAAAAGAACAGGAATAAATTTAACCAAGGAAGTAAAAGACCTGTACACTAAAAACTACCAAATGTTACTAAAA